>CM074488.1:24458060-24488060 GCA_037389245.1 Oryzias sinensis
TGTGATTAGGGGCTTCTTTACGACTTTTTCTACTTAAACTTTCATCCTCGAGTTAACATACATCAGTGCCTGTAAATGAGGTGAAATTGTCACTACTAATAAATGTACTCAGACTTTCAAGGATCAGAAGTGACTCTATGCTTCCCTGTGGATTCCCTTTTGGCATTTAGTCCCAGTTTCTGCGATGATTAAGTTTTAAGTTTCCAACTGAGAGATGCCAGAGCATGAGAGAGCAAAAGAAGTTTGAGATTTCATGCGTAGTGGACTTACAAGGAAAAATGCAGACAACCCGTGCTCTGATGCACTTCGAGGTCACGCCTGTCTGAAAGTGGGGGCTTGCTTGCCAGCCGAGGGTGAATAGTAAGCTCGGCAAGCAGATGAAGGACATGCTTGGCTGCCTCCATCCTGCAACATTCAAACCTATGCACCTCTGTCGCTCAGCGTGGTTGGCAGAGACTGACGATGTGATACCATCAGTGACAGTCTGGACAGATATTGTTGCAGCGGTATGTAAATAACAAAAATCTGGGATACAACCAAACAGTACAGTGGAATACTTAAAGTCAGACGATTTTGAAAACAATTTAGAAGAAATAAATAACAAAAAAGTAAAAAAATAAATAAAAAATATGGATCTGTTGATAATTGGGAGTCTGTGGTTGACTAATAACATAGACACCACTGTATGGCACATGCCTGTGAGATAAGTTATGACCCATTTATTCATTCATTAACAAACAAGGACACTCAGACCCACATGTCCAAAACGACCCAGCTGGGTCTTCTCAATTTGGAAGAGAAGTAGCTCAATTCCTGGATGACTGAGTTTTGAACCACAATCAAGTTATCCGTGCATTAAAAATACTTTTTTAAAATTGTATTTTTTCAAATAAATAAAATTAGCCAATTGTTTGTTTTTTGGCATTATTTTTCAACTACGTAAGCTCTAATTGCCACTTTGCTGTTCGTTAAAACGTTCATTTGTTTTATAAATCTGTGTAAATGTCAGGCTTCCGCGTTTAAAACTCTCACGTTCATGTGTCGCTACACAAGTTTTCGGGCTCTACATACAATATGCAGCCATTGAACGCACATTGAAAGTCAATCCAGTTAGATTTTGACCAATCAGGGGTTTGGATTTGAGTCCAGATGGAACTACATGACACCTAGTCTTCATATATAGTATCAGAGCTGTGAAAGAAAAAAATGTACATTTTTTGTACTGCTTTTTGGTAGTGTTTTGGTGACAGTCCAGAGTGAACAAGAACCTGTGTTCTTGAACCCGCATCACATGCCCTGTTTGTGTTTAGCCCAACAATTGCTGGACAGCAGCTCTGCCTTTTGCATGACTCCATCCATTCATCCATTTTCAGAACCCGTTTTATTCCTTACTGGATCACAGGACTAACCCGGTCACTGTTGGGCAAAGGCAGGGTACACCCTGGACAGTCTGTCACAGGGCCACAATTCCACAGGATGGCAAGACTCCTCTAGTTGAAAATTCAGCTCCACCTACTTCCAAGAGCACCTCAACAGATACCATAACAATACCACGAAAGATTCTGCCACAAAATAGAAGAAGAAAGAGTATAGATCTGCCTTCTTATAAAGGGAACAAAGCAGTTCCACTTTATTCGGCAATGCAGGAAATGTTTGTATTTTGGATTTCCAGGCTGATGAAAGCACAGATGTCTGCTAAGGAAATGGAGAGGAGGGAAGATGGGGGTTGATCATTACCCTAATATCCATTGAACATACAAATGACTAAGAAAAAGTGTAAAAAAAAAGTGTTTATCCTTGGAAAAATCTCTCACTGATCCTGCCTGATGGCTGCCAGGTTTGACAGCCGCACAAAGGCTAAGCCTCAAACTTGAATCGGCCATCATCATTACTGGGCTGTTTGCAAACTTGGCAGTCCCTAATGGTTCTAAATTAGCTCTTTACTTTAGCCATTCGATGGACTTGGCGTGAGTAGTGTGGTCAGTGGTACAGATTGATTGCTCCTCTTTAATTAAAGGGCTGACTCACTGCTAACCCTACTCTTTTCACTGATTCTTTTTTTTTTCTCTCCAGGTATAATAATGTAACCCCCATTTCAATGCTTTTAGAAATTTGAATTCTACTATGCATGCACTGTGGGCAGGTGCGCATTTCACAAGTATTCTGTTGATTATAGGCTTTACACATATCAAAGAGAGCAGACTGGAGACCACTCATGAAAGACTGCATGCCTATCTGTAATAATAAATGATGTGAGGTGGGTTTTCACAGGGAAAAAAAATAAAAAGCTCCAACCAGTTTATTACTTCAGTCAATTGAGAGTGTTTTAATAGGGTTATATGCTTTGATTTGTCCTTTGATTCAGTGGCTTTTCTCAGATTGCAGGTATTAAGATCTGTTACAAGTTCCCAGCAGCTGTTCAATGCCTCAGGGGAAATCCAAATGAGTCTTTTAAAATTCATATTGACCTGTCTTACTTGGTAAGTTAGACACACCACTCTAATTTGCTTTCAGGCATGCAGATGTCATGGACATCCCTCACCTTACCAATTCTACAAATGCTAGACACATAGACTGTATATCCTGAAAGCCTGAACTCCTTAATAAAAAAGAGGGGAAGGGGCTGAGATGTCAGAAAGCAGGGACTTCGGTGTAATAACTTCCTTTTAGTGTAAAATCAAAGATATCCATAAATGAGACGGAGGCCTATTGATGAGTAATTAACTCAACAGAGCAAGGCTGTAAGTTAGTAACCTCCAGGATGAGTCTGAATAAACCCTGGGGGTTGTAAAGCTGCCTTTTGCTCTTTGAGACATGAATTCTCCAAACATCAGTCATAAAATTCTCCCCCACAAAACATAAAAGTTGAATTTATGTGAGCAGACTGATTACATTCAGTATGGTTGTGTGAAAAGTCGTTTTCAGGTTCATGCTGATGATGGTGAACCTGCTGAGTGTCGGGGCCAGACCAATATCAGTGGTCTCTCCCAAGCAGCAGATGAAATAAGCTAGAACCCCAGCTTTCCAGGAGTCTGAGTAACAGAGAAAAAGCAATTTGGAGGCAAATGAAGAAGTGAAGGCTCCTCACAAGCAGCCGGGAAGTTGTAGGGGAGGGGAAGGCAGCGTGTTGCTGCTGTAGTGTTGTGCTTCGACAGACGTGTCCTGTGCAACAATGAGCTTTCTGTCTATGTGACTTTCCTGTCTATTTCAGACAAATGCTCGCATGCGTTGCTTGTCACCATACTGGGTTCCCTTGCAGAGTTTCTGATGGATAAATCAGTAAAAAATAGAATTTAAAGAGGAGCAGGAAAGGTATCCCATCACAGGTGGACGCGTGAAACATGTGTGGCTCACTGGCCCAAATCACCGGCCCTTCTTGAGAGCTGTCAGTGCACATCTGCTGAAGAATCTGAGAATCTTCAGCCAGATGTGTGCAGGTGCATTAACACCCACACATTAGACAGGGACAGGAAAATAGGGGGGGAGAGAAAAAGAAGCTGAAACAGTCATTCATTTCACTCCTGAATTGAGGTGCAGATGGCAGTGACAAACAGTGGGACAGAAGAAAAGAAAAGTCTGAAAATATTGCTAATTTACACGGAAACCACATGGCATCTTGGGGGAAATAGTAGAACAATAGAGTAAAAAGAAGAAGTGGAACGTAAGGAAGCAGCTGGAAACAAATGAGAAGCAGAAGTGGGAATATTAAAGACTCAGGTATGCACTGCATTTAAATAAATGCGGGATGAAAAACATTTAGTAAGTGTTCAGGGGTGTCTATGACGAGTGCCAAGAAAAATGGAAGGAAGGAGGGATGAAGACGAAATGAGGAGTGGGGGAGATGCCAGAGCTGTCAGATATGTGAATCACTTGCTCTGTCACACCATAGCCATGTGCAGCCCCAGAAGCTGCTCTCCACAGACTGGGGAGGATGCTGACGTTGCTGAGTTGCGCTTTGAGTTTGTGTGTACGTGTGAGAAAGAGAGGGAAGGCAGTGTTTTTTGGCTTTCATTCTCCAAATTGAAATTAAAAAGTATCGTCTCCCTGCGCTGAACATTTGTCATTAAGTGTCCTTGTGGTTTGAAAAGTTTCTTCATGTCAGTCATCAGCACACTAGGCATTTCCAGCCAGCTCTGATGTAAATTCAAATCACTTCAACACAGTCTATGATGTTGATTTAGCAGGGCGCAGATGTATTCACGTTAGCTCTACTTTTTCAGCTGGAATGCAGAGAGAGAAAGTGGGGAAAAAAAAGATCCTACATGCCGTCTGTCAACCATAATCATGCATCTGTTCACAGCCTCTCTGATATCATGGATGCAGTTATCAGCCCATCTCGTGTTGCAGACAAAATGGCAGGAAAGGCGGCGCAATCTGGATGTTAAAGTCTGACTTTCTTCAAGAATGACTGCCGTTTAGGGAGACACCTTATCTCCACTTGAGCAACTGAGATGCTTGGGTACATCTTAAATCGGCCCTTGAAAAAGACAAATTGGCTACTTAGGCAGAAAGCTACAAAATTTTTCAAAACATGCAGACACATTTGGAGCCAAACCGTGAGATAGATACGGGTGGATATATATTACATGAAAAAAAAAGTGAATGGAGAAATGTAATCTTGTATTTTATAACTTACATTACGGTTCAAGTATCCGTCTTTTAGCCTTAACTTTCTTTTTTTTATTGATTTAGCTACTTTTTTGCTCTTTTAAGTGTGCAGAAGCGATCGGTCGGTGAAAGTTTTCCATTTCCAGCACACTCTCTTAACCCTCCTGTTATGTTCATTTGTGAGGAACAGAGATGATGTTCCTGGGTCAATTTGACCCGGGGCATGTTTTATTAATTAAAATATGTCTGAAATTCAAAAAATCCTAACAAGTAGTGTAAATATATCATTACTAACTCCATTACTAATTATTCTATCAAAACTTAGTGAAATAGTGTTCCTTACCACTAACAGGAAGTGGTTCAATTATTAGATAATTCACTTGTTTTTCTTAAAAATATACATGTTAAAACTTTTTTCAAATTTTTCACCACTGTATTACTTCAAAGACTACCATGTAAAATACAATAGTTTTACATAATATTGAAAAATAATCTTGAAATTTTGTTTTACCTGCATGCACTGTAAACCAGAAAAAAACAAAATCACAATACAACATACAAGCAATCGCAATATGAACTTGTGTGTGTGTCTGTACATCTACTGGTTCCTGTCTCCGGCTCGACTTGCGCCGGCCGTCCCCCAAACTCCAACTGGATGAAGCTCGTCAGCTGGACTTTAAATATGTAGTTGTAGGGTTTGATAATTTAATTCTTCTCTATGGGTTCTGGTAAATTGCCTGTCCGTCCTGGGGGAGGATCCCTCCTTCATGTGGGCTCCAATGAAGTTTCTTTGTTTTTTCCAGAATCTGTTTTTTTTAAGAGTTTTTCCTTACCCCGAAGTACGGGTCTAAGGGAAGGGATGACCATTTAGTTTAGTCTGTTTAGTTAGTTCAATTTAGTATTTTCCTATTGAAGTCTATGTATTTATGATCTTTTTGATTTTATGCTTGACTTTTTCAATTACCGATATGAAGCCCATCGAGACGACTGTTGTTGTGAATTTGAGCTATACAAATAAAATTGAACTGAATTAGATTGAATGAATTGACATGATCACGAGTCACTGCCATCCTAGTGGGCCCTCGCACTGTCTTTATTTTTTCTGCAGTCAGGTTTCCCTGACATATTTGAGGATGGAGGCCAATGTATTTCATTATTCTTCGATATGAATGTCTTGCTTGGAGGAACAGGAATAACAATTCCCTCATCTGGTTCCAAATCAGAATCATTAGAATCAGAATTTAGCTCAAGATAGTCTTCTTCTGATTATGATCAGTGATGACTTCCAGAGCCTCCTGGACTGTCCTCTTTCTGCTTCTGCTGCTCATTTTCTAAAGGTCTGTCTGTGTAATGTTGGAAAGACTCCCATGCAGAGAATCTTTTCTATGTTTAGCCCCTCCCCTGTTGAGTGTCCACTGAATGAGGGTTGAGTTGTCCCGCGAGAACATAAATGGTTCCTGTCAAAAGTCATAACAACTATGCACCTGTGTGTGTGTGTATGTGCTTGTGTGTGTGTCTAGGTGTGTTTGTCTATGTGTGTTTGGGGTGAAATATGTCTCACAGCTGCAAATAAAGGAATACTAATATTAATAAGACATCATCGTACCTCAAGTTTGACTGCTGGGTCAAATTGACCCGAACACGATCTATGTGATATAAACATGTAGGGGGTGGGTGCATATATGTGAGATGTACCAAATTCATAATATATGTTGATTACACTAATTAAGGCAAGCAGGAGAAGTTTCATGCTGAAAAAACACTTTTAACTATTTTTCCTCGATGTTCAAACTTTAAAACGGGTCAATTTGACCCGCAACACAACAGGAGGGTTAACCATTTTCCACCAGAGGCTTAGCTACAGTGTTGACATTTTTTCAACTACTGTGGCTCTTCAACTGCTTGGCCAATTAACGTTATTCCAGCGGATTCTGAAGCAGACAAAAGCAGCCTTGCACTGATATGCGACTCTGCACAGTAAACCAGCTGATCGTGTCGCAGAGAAAAGCGGCTTTGCATCGTCATGAAACACTTTTCATCAGTAAAGTCTTAGAATGTACAATTGTCACGTTTGTGGTATGTGTATTGTAAAATATTTGTAAGGATAATGTAAGTTACATGCATATGATGTACAAGGTATTTTGCTCTACACTGCCCTTGCAGTACACACACTGCCATTAGGACAGTGTGTGTACTGGCTCCTTACTGAGCACATGATTGTGCAGGTAATACACTATTTGCCCATAGGATAACCACAAAAATGACACTCTGATTATTTAATTTCCTCACTTAAAAAAATAAAAAATAAAAATTCCAACCACATGCCTGCGTCTCACCTACAAGCTAAAGCCCGCAGCAGGCCCATAGTAAACTGTGGATGGACGTTTTCACCTCACTGGGTTGTCTACAATCTCAAAATTACCTGCGTGCCCCATACAGATTTGTCCACTCTTTACCTGCAGACAGCCCATATTCACCTGTGAGGGCAGTTTATTGTAGTTTGTTGGTTTATTGCGTTGGATGTCAGTGCAAAACAGATATAAAAAGCCACTTTTCTCTGCGTCTGAATCAGCGGATTCATGTTGATCACATAAAAAGGTCATAGAGAGTGTGTTATTTAGGTGTTGGCAGGGGTTGAAGGATTACATGATTTTAAAAGTCTGCCTTACAAAGACTGAAATAGTACATGTATGTTAATTACCAACATGTAACATTATTTTTTTAAAACAAAATCGCATAAAAAAAGAAATTTTATTTTCAAGGCAGTGTGGGAACATCAACATGACAGAAAAAATGTTGCAATGTATTAAAAAAAACTACCATAAATTCCAAACTATAATTAAACTGGTATTTTAACCAATTCCTAGCCCTACAGTCTTTCTATTGGCAGCATTTATAGTGACATTCACGGACCATCAGTCTGGATTCTCTTTCTTTGCTATATGAACTTCAAATTCCTCTGCAGTATTCTTTATCTTTCTTTTCTCCTTTGCGCTACCCTGAAAGTTCATTTCAATTACTAAAAAAATGGCAGCGTGATCCTTGAGAAATAATGAATCCAGACCTATCCAGAGAAATAGCTGATTTAGCTTTGTCAGTTGGGAGCAACAGCAACAAAAGATACCCTTGGGCTTTTGTGCACAAGCATATTGTTGTTGAAGCGTGGGTCCCACACACTAACAATGGAGGAAGGAGAAAACAAATATCTTGCACACATGGTTCATTTAAATGGCGCGCTATCAATTATGTTTGTCTGACGACCAGCATCGCATTGTGTTTGTGAATGCGTTTCATTTTGACAGATGTTGTGAAAAGGTTTGTGAGTTTCACTTCCTGGAACCACTGCAGGCGCGTCTCATTTTAATTACTCATTTAGACTCACTGAACACTGAGGTTCTTTCACTTTGAAGCAACTGTGACTCCTGCTAAGTCCTGGAAACACAGACATAAGTAGTGCGTTAAAAGAAACTTTTGCGGAGGAGCATCACGTTGTTACATGACACAAAACTACATGAAGGGCAGCCATAAAAAGTTTCTAATTGAAGGTATCTGTGAGGTTAAACAAGAGGGCGGAGCTTGGTTGAGTATAGAGATACCCCTTTACAGTTGTCCCTCGCTATATTGCAATTTTTCTTTCTCTCGAGTTTATTTTTAGTTTTACAGTGAACTGTTTTCTTTATGCCGATTGGCTGTTGACCTTGTCAATCAATCTTGTTTTCTTGTAGTGAATGCATTCAGTTTCTACATAAACCTAAATATATCTTTAACCACAATCAATTCTTTTGTTTTTATAATTATATAAAGCTGTACTCCTTTTTCTATACAGGTTTGAACTTTGAGAGTGTAAATAAGAGAGAAAAATGTTCATTCCTGTCTGAGAAAAAGCGTTAGAAGTGAGGGATTTTACAGCCTTAAAACAACTATAATTCTACTCGGCAGATTTCACCTATTGCAGGTTTTTTATAAAAACGTGTCCCTGCGATTAACGAGGGAAGCCTGATAGGGTAATTCATTAAAATTTCAATCTGCTTTAGTAAGCTTTGTTTGTCCAAGCTTTACATAAATAACACAATTAATCAGTGTTGAGAATGTTACTTTAAAAAAAAAAACAATACTTGATTCAAAACTTAAATGAGATGGTAACCATTTACTCTAAATTAAAAGTAACATGTTACAAGGAAAAATATATGTTTGTATTAAAAGGAGCAAGCTAAAAGGAAGACGCCACATTACAGCACAAAATAATACATGTAGAATATTGCCATGTTTATGAGGAACAACAAACATCTGTGTTTTCTAATCTAAGAAAGAAAAGTAGAAGAAGACCACAGCAAATGTCTGGAGGCGAGCCACATTGCTGCAAGGGATATAATTAGACTCTGGGGTCTTTTTTGGACTTGAAACTCTCCATTGTTTTCTTTCATGACTAATTCACAAGACCTTGATTATCCTTTGGCATTTCAGGGATAGGCTGAAAGCCATGCAAACACTTAGACTCATTAAAATTACTATCTATTTACTGCAGTTTTTTTTTTTTTGTTGTCTTTTTTTATTTTTATAGGTAAAACACAACCCAGGAAGTACTCAAATTTGCAGTTCCTCAGAAAACCCCTTTACTCCAAAAACCCATAAATAAGCAGCTTGGTGGTGTCAAAATGTTTTTGTTGTTTATTGCTATATTTCTTTAATTGATACTATGTTTTGGTATTAAAAGGGCCTAACTTTTGGCATTATTAAAGGTACATATCAGAGAAAATCCATCCAAAGTATTGTATGTGAAACACTCAACTTCAAAACTGTTTATACATTTTGATTTTGTTTCTTTTTGTCTGCTTTTTGACTGAAATGACTAAAAAAGAGAAAGAGTTGTCCTTGTTCTTTACAGTGGATAGACCAGTAAGGGTCATTCTTGGCACGTTTTAAGGGCCTTGCATTAAACTTGACAAATCGTTACACAAAAAGCAAAACATTTGAAACATTTTTTGTTTTTTTTGTTATGGCTGTGATCAGAGAAAATATTTGAACCATGTTGTGTCTGAGCTCATCAAAGTCAGGAGAAGAAAAGTTCCCTAGACATGGTACATAGACTCATGAACAATGGAGGAGAGAACTTCACCCAGGATTTATTCTGCTTTCACTTTTCAGAAAGGGGAGGTTGCAATTCATCCATGCATGCATGTGTGTGTGTGTGTGTGTGTGTTTGTGTGTAAAGGTGTGCGGGTGGGCATTGCTGTGTATTTAAGTGTATAAGCTTAGATATTTTTATCCATTTGTGTGCAAGTTATGGGTATCTCTGTGTGGCCTTGGCTGTCTTCTGTGTGGATAGACTCGCTCTGTCACCAGTGGCAAGTAACTGACAGGCTGGGAGTTTGCGGTGACACGGACCTTGCATACATTTCTTCCATTACCTTGTGTGTGGAACCTGGTGTTCCCATTGGCAGTGCATGCAGGAGTTATCTAGCTTGGTAGTGGATTAAACAAGCACCCTCTACCCTGGCTTTATGAGGCCAGAACAGTCTCATAATTCAGAAATGCACACACTCCGAATCACAAATGCACACACTTCGATTCACAAATGTCATTTTATGCAAACGTGCTAAATAAATTTGGAAATGCACATGGTGTGTTTCACAAATGCACACCCTGTGTTTCACAAACACACACATTGTGTTTCACACATGCACACTGAATGTTTTACAAATGCACAATAAGTGTTTCTCACAAATGTGCACAGTGATTCACAAAAACATTTTAGAAATTCACAATAAATGTATCAGAAATGCACAGTAGGTGCTTCATAAACATGATTTTTAGGTACACATGTGATGTGAACTCACAGATCATTGGAATTGCAGGATGTGCATTCAAAATCCCGTTCTCGTTTGTGAATCTCTCCGTGTGTGTGAGAGATTTTTCTACGGTGAATATTGAGACTCATCTGACGGAGCAGGCTGACTAATGTCACCATTGGCTAGTGAATCTGTCAATCAAACTCATCAGCAAATCAGGCGGGTTCGCTTTTAGCCAATCGAATGGCCCCTTACACTCCTCACTTTCAAACTGACGAGGGAGGGAGCTGTTCAGCACAGCAGTTGAAACTATGCGGGCGGCAAACATGGCGGAGAGGTCTTCCGAACGGGATCAGTCTCGTCCCGTAAGTAGTGCATTTATTTGATCATTCCCTCGTTACATCTTGTAATGTTATTGAAGCTGAGTCAGCTGAGTCGTTTGCGGGGAGTACCCCCACCGCAAATTAGCTTAGTTTAGCCTAGCCTGTGCGGTCATATTTTTTATGGTTTTAAAGCGGGGGAGGACTAATGATGGTTTTGTCAAGTTTTATACTCGGCATACCAGCTCTTCACACAACACGAGTAACTACAACCAACCAGGGAGCTCGAAACTAGCCGGCTTTCGACTCAAGTTGTGTCTGCCTGTGAGTGTGTGAGTGAAGTTCATCCCGGTGTCGGTTCAAGCTAGCGTCTATTGTAGCCAATCTGTAGGTTCTTAACATGATTCAGATGGAACTAAGGGGAAACATGCCGGATTTACAGCAGCAAAGAAAGTTTAATAAAAAGTATTGATTTGGAGACGGTGATGTTGTTTAAACACGTATGCTATGCTGTGCTAACTAGCTAGTTAGCTGTTCCGTGTGATGCCTTTATGTAAACGCGATCCGGTGTGCGGTACCCCGGGTTAAAGTTAGACACAGTATTTTCACAACCCAGACTTTAAGACGGGGTGGATATGTGCAACAAAATTAATTCATATGACATTCATAAAAACGGCATTTTTTAAATATTACAGACGTGAATCCACTGTTGAATGAAAGAAGCGTCATTAAGTTTCTAACGTTAGAGCCCGTATTGTGCTGAATAGTCCTGTGAGGTTGTGTCAGAGTGACACCGCTAAAATCCCCGTGTCTTTACTTCCAATGACGCAATGACAAGAATCCCAAACATTATGTTTTTAGGCTGTTTTGTAGTCGATAAGTAGTCACAGAAAGGGCGGATGGGAGAAATCAGCTGTCAACAGTGATAAGAGTAGAAGTTACTGTAAGTATTACACACAGGCTTCCTGTGATCAGTGTCTTGTCTCTGATTTTTTTTAAAACTGTCCTTTACTACAAGCTCAAGTTATCATTATCATAACATTCCCCTTTCAAATATTTAAAAGTTATGTAATCTCAGCCAGCTAAATGATATAATCCATGTATGTCATGTTTTTACTGATTCTGTAGGAATTACTGAAGCGTGACATCCTTCAAAGGCTGCATCATTCAACTGTCAAGTATCTTGGAGAGGTAACCTGTTGATGTGGAAGGCCTGCACATTCAGGGACAGACTGCTGTCCCAGCGCTGCTCCACAGAAAGACTGAAGCAAACATTTGTTCCTCGATCCATCAGGCCATACAACTCTCTGGGATGGCCTCTTACAAGTAATTTATTTTAATTAATTTTTATCCACTGATTTTACAATTATTTACCTTTTTTATCAATCTTTTTAATTTGTGATATTTCTATTTGTAATGCGTGTGTGTTTTTATGTGTTTTTTATGATGGCCATTTTTAAAATTTCCTCAGGGATTATTAAATACCCTTCTATTCTATTCTATTTCATATTTTATCATCCTATTGTATTGCTGTTTTACCTGTCAATTGGGAATTTAGCATGTTTGCCCCTGTAAATATCTGTCAGTTGAAAGTATTTGTACTTGTATTCCATAGATCTTGTACCTGAAGATAGCAGACAACAGCCGGGCAGACACCCACCTGGCCTTCTTCAGTGACGATGTGAACATGTATGGCTTTCCTCTGAGGTATTCATGTTATTCATAACAGTGATGAAAGTCTTCCAGGAATATATATAATATAAGTAATAATTAGTATGTCACTGTGTCAAATGTTGGAACTGCAAGACATCAATCCATTGCAGAATTCAGACCGTTTGGGAGTGGACCTCTATCTTCACTGTCCAGTTTGTTTAGAACTTAATTTAGGCTACATAATTACATACAGAAGGAGAGAGACTGAGGGGAGGAAGACAGAGTTCAAATAAATACTGCTGGATTGTTCAGGGGAATTTATTGTATGTAAGGGTGTTATCAAAATTAGTTCCAGTTTAAAAAAAATTCAAATCAGTAGGGATCCCACATCTGCTTAAATTTTGATGTTTTAATCCAGGGGGGTCAAACTCATTTTTACTGGGGGCCACATCAGCATAGTGGCTGTCCTCAAAGGGCCAGATGTAACTTATACATGTAACTAAATGTAATGAAAAATAAATGTAACTACTCCTTAATGTTAAATAAATCATTTATTTATTATAATTTTTTAAAGTGGCAATTCCAGTTGCACAGAAAACATTTTTGCTTGTTACTCTAGCATAAATCCTTTTAAATTTGATTCTAGTCGTAATGTATAGTTACCCAATCTGATATTTCAAGTCCGATTCCCCCTAGATATGAATAGATACACAACACTTTCTATTTTTTATTTTAAGAAATTAAAAAATTTTATGCTCTTGAGGGCCACATTAAATGAAACTGAGGGCCACATTTGGCACTGGGCATTGAGTTTGACACGTGTTTTAATCTGTCCATGTTTTCACTGAATTTTACTCTGCAATAAAGGGTGTATGTTTGCACTTTGTTGTTCTATGACCATCTTTTGTTGTGTATTTAACCAGTTCTAAAACCCAGAGATGAGGATATTTTTTGGAAGTGTGACCTGGCCAAGAGGTTAGAAGCAGAAATATGGTTACAAAATAAAATCAATGACATTTGGGTAATTACAAAATTAAAATAAAGGTCCATCAAAGTGACTTTGGGCTGAGCAGGGGAGGTGAATTTATTGGGTATCTGTGATTGACAGTGAGATGAACTTAAGGTAATGTAGTCCCACTGCGTGGTACGGAGCAAAGTGATGCCAGTTTCTCCACAGAACCTTCTGTGGGAGTTGAAGATTTTTCTCCTCCACCTTCATATGATCAAGACCGATTGGAACCGTGTCTGAGTGTTGAAAGGACGCTAGCATCAAAGCTAAGAAGGAAACAATCCCGAGTGAAACGTTCATTGTAAATCCCATCACCAGGACAGAGTTCTCTGGATTCAATGTCAACTGCATTCAACCACTGTTACCTTGCTTCCAGGTCCACTGAAAAATTGCGCAAGCCAGTAATTTTTGACGACCGAAGGCAATAAACCGACAAGCCATGCTAAGGCTAACACGCTAACGACCGACTGGTACAGAATCAAAGATGGGCGGGGCTTTTGCCACCTGCAGAAAGCATAGAGAAAGTGTAAGGGACCATTCGATTGGCTAAAAGCGAATCCGCCTGCTTTGCTGATGGGTTTGATTGACAGATTCACTAGCCAATGGTGACATTAGTCAGCCTGCTCCGTCAGATGAGTCTCAATATTCACCGTAGAAAAATCTCTCACACACACGGAGAGATTCACAAACGAGAACGGGATTTTGAATGCACATCCTGCAATTCCAATGATCTGTGAGTTCACATCACATGTGTACCTAAAAATCATGTTTATGAAGCACCTACTGTGCATTTCTGATACATTTATTGTGAATTTCTAAAATGTTTTTGTGAATCACTGTGCACATTTGTGAGAAACACTTATTGTGCATTTGTAAAACATTCAGTGTGCATGTGTGAAACACAATGTGTGTGTTTGTGAAACACAGGGTGTGCATTTGTGAAACACACCATGTGCATTTCCAAATTTATTTAGCACGTTTGCATAAAATGACATTTGTGAATCGAAGTGTGTGCATTTGTGATTCGGAGTGTGTGCATTTCTGAATTATGAGACTGTTCTGGCCTCATATGGCTTTGGCAGAGGAAAGATAAACTCCCACCCCCATTAATTCAAATGGCTGGCATATGCTTCCTGTTGCATTTCCTTATTTGTGAACTACTTGCAGCATTGACCTTATAGTGAGCAGCAGGTATTTTGTTCTTTGAAGCTCCTGCAGTGGCATTGCTGGCATACGTGTTGCAAGACGGGAAATAAAAGTCTGAATGGGTAAGAAATTAATGAGGAAAGGACATTTTGCTTGCTCTGTTATGGCAAAAAAGCAAAAAAAAAAAGCAAAAAAAAAAAAAAGAATTTGTTGTACAAAGAAGTGCAACTACAAACATTTTTAGCTCTCAGAAAAAAAAAATATATCTATAACTATTCACCTATGTCCATTTGAAGGGGGCTCGCCAGCCAGAGAAACATTTGTCTTCACTTTGCTTTTCTTCTCTGCTTCCAGCTCCCCTACAAATCGTTACTTCGCTTTTCATTAGGCTGGATCAATAAGGCAGATCGGTCACTGGTCAGGTGGCAGACACCCCGCTCCGTCTCTCCCACTCTTTCTATTTATCCCTACTTCTTTTTTGCTTTTTCATTTCACTCCTCTTGTGTCTTCAGCAAACATTCAGCAGGTAGGTCCTGGGAGGCAGCAGGTGGCTTCAGGCGGCAAGCTGGAAGATTGCTTCCCAGCCTAATATAAAAGCAATTGGTTGAGGTATCACTAAGTGTTTGTGTAACCCTAAGTGATCCTGCACTATAGTATAATCGAGCATCTAACCTCTTGAATCTATTGTAATACTGAAATTGGAAGGTGCACACAGATGAAGGTAAAGGAAATATAAATGTTCACGCTTCAGGTATTTCCTGCAGATCGGTCCTCTGATAAAACACAACTACACTCACCGGCCTCTTTATTAGGCACACCTGTCCAACCACAACAGTGTTGTTTGATGTCTGTGTGTGCTCAGTTTTGACTCACCCAGCACAGTGAGTCGGGCAGGACGGGACCTCATGGCAGCCTGCACAGCCTGGCACTCGAACACGGCGTCATCCATCAGCTCCACGCGCTGGATTCGCAAGTGATGCTCCCCTGAACCGTGGTCGCCAATCACTGTGTAACGCGGATAGCCTGCAGTGCAAACAGAGAATTTGTTCTTTTTAAATGACCTCTGGAATCCAAACACGTACTGCTCATCTCCCAAAGGGGGGAAGGTAAAATCCTCATTTTGAAGTCGGTCTCCAGCTATAAAATGTAAGCATAGCCAAGCAGGACGGCATATGCCCAAGTAACAGATTAAAGTAATTGGAAAAGAGCATTAACTGTGCAGCAAAAGCAGATCATTTAAATAGCAGGGAAGTTAGAATATCTATGACTTGACTGTTGCATTTACAGTGGCTTGGTTGTTTTATTATTAATACGCACATACCACATTTCTGCCTGTGTTTTTACAGCTCTTCTAGGAATGTTAATGAGCTTCTGTTGAGGTTGCTGCGTCCTGAAGAATCATGTTTTACTGCAGCAGTAAACAAGTACAGCTCAAGTTTGAGTGGTTTCAGTGTTGCTGTAAAGTGATTTATAGTTTAATAATGATAGAAAGCAAGGGAATATCCAAGAAACATGTGCAAAGTCAAACAAAGGGTTTTGAAGTGATCCCCTTTACCATTGTGAAAATGTGCATTGTGAGTGTGATGTTGAGTGCATTTCTCCACAGGGGCAAATAAGAAAGAAGAATCTGTCTAAGCCGAGTGCACTGCTGGGTATTTCAGGTGCTTTTGGAATTATTCATCCCTGAAGATCACTTTTCTTGTTTTTATACTGCCCATTTTTTCTAATTATTGGGGCTACAATTTGTGGGATGAAATAGGAACCCAGGTTTATTATGTGAAGAATTTGATCTTTTTTCTTCACACTGTCCTTCTACCATTGAATAGTGATGAAGTCAGAGGTCTGGGTTCAAAGATGCCAAAGAGACTTTCTCCAACTTTGAAATTTCTCAGCTTTCAACTTTTTTCTCATTAACTATCTCTATAAAGTATAATTTCTACGTTGCTGCAAATTCACCCTGAGAGAAAGTAATGGCGTCTTGGAAACACATCAAACAACAATTACTTTAGAAGTCCCTGAAAGCATGAGGCTTTTAACTGATCAGACATTTTTAGCACATGCTGGAAAGTCTTTTAACGTGTATTAAGTCCCTGCGCTTATCTATTTCAACAACTACTGTATCATGCAAGTCCAATTACTGACTGTAGCTGCACTGAGTATGGCGGGTCTTAATAGAGCTTGAAGTGGCGATCATTATATGCCGGTGGGGTGAGGAACAGCTGCTTAGGCATCTATGCATTTTTTTATTATTTTTTTTCCCCTTTTGAAGACCTTAATCGTAAGGGTCTAAATAGGAAGAAAGATGACTGAAAACACCTTGACACAATGTTTAAAGTCTAAAAGAAAAAGGAACAAGACAGGTATGATAGGCAAAGTTGGTAAATCCAGGAGGTGAAATTTGGAAGTGAAATTTATTGAAGGGTTGATGGTTCCTTTTAACAGCTCATGCTGCCTGCCTCTGTGTCCAAGACAAAAAATATATATCTATTTTAGGATCAACTAATGGTAAATTCTTACAGGGTCAACTTAACTGCAACCATTTCTGATGCAAGCAAAGACAGCAGGAACGCAAACCTTTTAAAGTAAAAAAGTCAAGGAGGCAGAAATGTATTGGCAAAGTCAGACGCTGCATATCTTTCATTTCATGTTTCTAAAGAAAGTCAAAGCAATATTACCACTTAATGGAAGGATAACAATCACTGCATAACGTAAGTCTGAACTTGAAGGTTTGCACGTCTTTGCTTAACAGAGCCCGCTTTTATATGAATAGAATGTTTTTGACATTATCTGTTTCTGTCATCTGTTATATTGCATCATATAGCTTTCAGCAGATGCTCTCATCTGCAGTGAATTTCAGGTTTCCAACAATTGAGGTAAAAGTGTGTTTAGATGTCTTGCTCATGTGGTGACTGTCAAGCACTGGATTTGACCCCCCACCCCCCCATCCCCATCCAACCAATTGGCAGACGGCTGCTCAAACTTCATCACTGCAGTGCAGAAGCCGCGTACACATCTTGTTCCACAGACAGAAGATGTTGCCAGCTACCTCATCTGCGCTTCTGGCAAACTAAGAGTAATGTTGCTGTGTGGAGACATGGCTGTCTTCCAGTTTCATTTTGATGCATTGGCTGGATTTAAAAGGAAAAAAAAAATCATCTCGATGGATAGAAAGTGATAAGAATGTTATCATCTCATTTTCAAAGAAGATTTGTTCTAATCTATGCTGCTGCCTCATAAGCACCTTGATCAAGCATTTTGTCAGTGTGATTGAAATAAGGCTGGCGTACATGAAGACTGATCACCTGCGCACCTGTGTGATGTGTACCTGTAAAGGACCATTGATCTTAGATCTCAGCACATTTCAAAGACGCAATGAGTAACCCAAAGCAAACAATGTAAAATAGGCCCATTAAGGAGTAATGAATCCATCAGGGAAAAATGGATTTGTCTTGAGGGTGAATCAATGGCGTGCGTTCATGTGCGCTTGCAACTATGCAGACACTTAAAGCATGGCCTAGTGATTAATGGTGTTCACCTGGAACAGGTTTCACACAGTGTAACCACCAGGGGATGGAAACAGGTTTGCTGCAGCTGTGAACAGGTGACTGGCTGTTCAATTTGTTACTACAAGATGCAGAATTGACACACGCTCACTTCTAAAGGTCTTCTGTCAGTTTGTCTGCCTTAAATGCACACAGACACTCACATCTCCACCTTTTCCTCCATTTTCACTTGCGACTTATTTTATTGTGTGCGGCAGATACCCTCCACGTCTTGCATAATCACTCTTGGTATGTTGAGACTCTGCAGGGCTACTTCACTTTTCTTTAATTAGAGTGGAAAAGCATGTTACAAAAGGAAATGAAGAGGAAATTCAGAGACAGATAGGAATCATTGGCTTTTGTGCTGTGATTTCTCGCTCTGAATGGTGAAAGAGTTCTCTCGGTTTAATCACTGCTCCTGTGAATGGAAACAGGTCCCAGGCGGAGCACGCTGCCAACGCAGCTTCTTTCTATGAATAGCAGAGCAGACCTATATTATTGAAATGCTCCATGCGACATTTGATTCGTCACACGCTTTATGTATACAGCTGCCACTTTCCCTTCATTGTGTACATCTCGTGCTGATGCGCCATCGGTCTTTTACCGCTGCCTGCGTTCCGTGTTTTCGGTCGGCAGGCGTGATAAGAAAGGACAGCTGTGCAGTGCTTTATTTTGAAAAAAAAGTGTTATCTGTCTCAATAAGGCACACAGCCTCCTCTCCAAGGAGGCGGCTATTCATCTTCTTCTAAATCCCCCCTTTTTTCAACACTCCACCTTTCCTGGAGAGGAGAACGGCAGTAGAGAGGAGCAGGAATGCTCCATGCTGTACAAGACTTTTAAGGTGTTCGCTGATTTGATGTAAACAGTGATCTACTCTTATTCACTCCAAGTGTAGCTCCTTATCAGTTTCTCCCTCTATTCTACTTTCTCTGACCTACCCAAAACATTAACGGGATCATGTTGTGTTGATAAATCAATAAAAAACAGGCAGGCGGATGAATGTCTTTTCACCGCTCTCCGTCTAAATAAAAACGATGACCTCTTTCATTCTTTCTTAAGCAATAATAAGTTCTCTTGTCTCTGTCCTCTTCCTTAAAAGGAGACACAGAGGCTGCAGGACAATTGTTTACGGCTCCCTCTCCAGGTCCGTTGGGCCTGGTAAGTACCTGAGGAGAGAGCAGGATGGCTTTACTGGAGCTCTGTCAGCCGTTGAGATTTAATTACAAACTAGATCTAGGACAGGGAAATGTTTGCTAAAGGTTAGAGGGTGGAAAGCTACCACACTATCTTCACAGGAGACCTTTAAAAATCTCCAAATTCAGACTTGATTTGCCTTATTTTTTTCTTTTACACAACTATAATTGGTGTGTGCAGGTTATCTAAAAACATACATTATACACACTATCCTAACAAAGTTATGTACACTACTCTGCATGGCTGCTCTGTAACTGTTCAAATGGGCCATTTTTGGGGCTGAAGCGCAATGATTACCGCAAGCCTATGCATCCTTTTTATAGATTTTCCTATCAGCGCCTCTGAGGATATGCCTACTTAGTGGAGTGACACATTTCCTTCAGCGCATCCATGAATATGCATGAACCCACAATTCGAGGAGCAACAGGCTACTAAATGACAGTGCAGTAGTCACTTTACTTCAAATCAAACAATTAACACAATTATGCACGAGGTGCTGTGTAATTAGTTGGAGGCCAGCTACTTTTCAAAATGCCATTTAGCGGCCTGAAGCGCCACAATGCGAGAAAACTACTTGTTTCACATTTCAGCTGGGTTTCTGTGCTGTATTGCCAAATAGAAAGCAGCAGAGTTCTAGTTCTGCATATAACACAGGGGGAGATTCATTTTTGATTAGTTTGAAATATAATTAACACACTGGAGATGGAATTAATCTCTGTTACATATGACTGGAGGATCTGTTTCATTTCTATTCTATTCTATTCAATTTTATTTGTATAGCCCAAAATCACAACAACAGTCGTCTCGATGGGCTTCGAAGTAAAACATGAACTCAAAAGGATCATGAGTACAAAGAGTTCAATAGGAAAATACAAAAATGAACTAACAAACTGACTAAGCTATACTGGCATCCCTGCCCTTAGACCCCCCTTCGCGGTATTTGTCAGTGACCTCATGAATTTGATAGGGGGTTGCCAGCTGCCACACAGAGGCTTTAAACAAGTCATTTACTGCAGTTCATAGAAGCGCTGCAAAAGGTGAGAGGGAAAGACATCACACAGCATAAAAAACTGAATACTGAGAAAGGAAAATATACCTGTTTCTTAAGAAAAATGTCCCATTTTCTGTCTTGTGCTACATTCACACCAGGCATATGGCGCGTGTTCAGGAAGGCCCTAAACTTGTAAACAAATCCAAGTCCCTGAGAGGTAAAATTTTAACCTTGTTTAACTTTTGTTCAATAGATGCATGTTTTGAATGCGGAAGCCCGAAACACGCATTCACAGGTGTTTACATGGTCTTTTCATCGGAAGTGGTCGCTGGAATACACATTGCCAAGGGTGGTGTGAACGTAGCTTCACAAAACAAATTATAATTTTTACGTGACATTTTTTCAATTGTAAATTAATTTTAGTTTAAGAAGTTTTAGTGACTAAACATAATTTTTCTTGGCCCTTGTGCTATCCTAGGCACTTTAACGTTGGGAGTTGGGTCATCTAGACCCACTAGACAGTGCGCTGAACCTTTTTTCTTCAATGGTTTGTGATCTTCACTGGTGTCCATGGATTACATGAAATCTTTCCACCTTTATCCACCTTTGTCATGGTAGGGAGAACACGTCAATGTAAGGGTGGGGTCATCTAAGATAGCACAAGGGTTAAAAAGGAATCCATGGTAGAACCCCATTGGCAGAATTTTGTGCTTATTTAAAGAGTTTTTTTTCTTTTTCAAATTCTAAAAATTTTATATTTATTTCCAAGGAGGTTATTTTTAAAGTGCAGTTCATACCGGAAAGGTCTCGGCCCACTCCCAGTGCAAGCCCATCTTTGATCCACAGGACAATGCCGTGATATCCAGGGATGGAGCAAGGTAAGGTTACAGGCTGGCCCGCCACAACCACCAGATCCTGTGGCTGCTGGGAAAACATGGCGCTCACCTCTAAAAGAACAAAAGAAAAGGAGGAAAAAAAAGTTTTATTATACACTTTATTATTTTCAGTGCAATCAAGACACAAGTGTAAGATGTGGTCATGCCTTATGTCTCTTGAATACTAACAACAATCAAAAACCTTCTCATCTCATCTTAGTCATTGGCAATATTTTATTAGACATTCGCCACTCATTCGTGAGTGGGACTGGTGGTGCAGAAGTGAGCCTCCACTGATATTCTACATGACATTTTTTACAATCACTGCTGCCAGCTTACAGCCCCCCACAACCCCAGGCTAACATTAGACATGCAACAAAAACTGAGCTATCCATACAGTTTTGAAGCAAGATGCCAGCCAGATAAGGAAAACAGAGACGTACATGGATCTGTTTGTGTGCAAGTGGAGCGTGGAGCTTGTGGTCTGCTGATTGTAGCATCCACGCCACAGCTACAGCATTTTTTTATTGGCATTTTTCTATCTGCTCCTGATTCACCTCAATTTGAACAGAAAAATACTCAGAAATGCAATTTTGAGCTAAACTTTCTTTATATATGTCCTCCATCATGAGAAAATTTTTTTTATAAGAAACTTGTTAAAAACAAGATTTGTAATCGTGATAAAGGGGACAAGTACCAGAGTGCAGAAATCAGGTTAAAATACTGGCTAAGAGACAGGAATCTTAGCTCAGCTTGGTTCACTGATGAAAGATGTCACCCCACAGATGGGCTGGGCCAACACACACCACAGCAGATATCACAGCCTTATCCGCCAACACTCCAATAGCAGCATACATTAACTCGAGCTTACACCCATGTATTCCAACTGTGCAACTGCTCATAACTTCTCTGCTCAACTGAGCGTTCAGGAACAAAAACACTCCAGCAGAGGTGTGTTAATGGCGTTGCGGTACGCTGACAGTTGAGGAACGTGAAGCCTGTGCTGGTTTGGAACCTTTGGTACCCATTATGGCGATGGTCACCGCTGAAAGTACAGAGTGGTGTGTATTTGGAAACGGTCCGTGTGCATTTGAGCTGGGGCGTGCGCACACTGACATGTATTCACCAAGACACTCACAGGCTGTTCTGAGAGCACAAACTGCAACAAAGGTTTAAGTGTTGCTCTCTCACTCACACTTGGAGACAGTTTTGCTCACAGCTCTTTTCCCCCCCCTCTTTTTTCACTTAATATCCTGAGTGGAAACGTGAAGCCATGTATTGTAAGTGGGAAACCTTTTTTCTGCTGAATGCACTTTTTCACTTACTGGCTAATAAAATGTGCGAAGTAACAGAACGGATGGGTTATGAAAGCGAGCATTCATCTTGCATTTCTAACATTTTTGCTTTTTTTCTATGTATTCAAAATCAAGTTCACATTAATGTAAACAAAACACAAAGATATGAAGGATTGAAGACTTTCAAGATGCCTCTTTTAATTTAGGTGGAAAATTAAAGCTTTTTTTCTTTTTTTTTGCCTTCAACTGATTTTCTTTTGATGGAAGCTGGGAGTATGCATTTATAAATTAACTTGTGCGTTCATGCACTCACTGAGTCCACTGTTGAAAAATTACATTACACTTGCACACGCGCATTGCGCCGGCACACACTGCCTGGGTTTAATATCATTTTAATAACCATCACATTTATCACCAAAGCTACATCAGGGAAGAAACCAGGAACTCTTTCTCAAAGCTAATAATGAGCTTTCCAACAACATGTGGTTGAGCTCATCTCCATGGGTAACTGCGTGGCTGTGTGCTGCCGCTGATTGGAACTTGGTGCAAAGCCTGTGTTGTGTTGTCATTTGACTGTGTGACTGTATTCCCAAAGCTTCTCTGAGCTAAGAGCATATTAAATGCGCTGAAACCGAAGCAGCTATTTATCAAGATCTGCAGAGTGATCACAACGCAAACAGAAAAAACCCTGATACTGTCACATGGCCACAACTTGATACTTAATAATGTGTTTGGAACAGGACTTATTTAAATTTTCATTGACTGTCACACTTTATCTTGATAATACTGCAAATGAGAGTTTGTTCTGTAAAGTAGCATTTTTTTTTTAAATGATTACCTCTCGCTAAAGTGAGTGTCCAAGGCTATTGAAAATCTATCCACATCCATTTTCTTTGAAAAAATAGGAAATTTACTAAAGGATACAGGGGAAGAAAATATTAGAAAAAAGGAAATAAATAAGACAACTTTGATGATATGTTTTATGAATCTCGTAGGAAACCTCTTTTATAATTTTTGCTTCTCTCTTTATTGATTCCATTTTTGTATCTACATTTCTTTATCTTCAATCAAGAACAGGCGGTCAATAAATGAAGTCACTGCTGTGGGAAGGACCCCCCACCATGCTGTAGTAGAGCTCGCAAAGGCAGATTGTTATAATTGTGAAAAGGATGCAGCGTTGTTCCCATTGTAATTGGCTTTTTTTTCATGATCCGTTATGCAGTTTTAACATAGTCCTTGGGATTGTGCCAGAATCCTCTATCAAAGCTGCTAAGACGTGTGCTATGTAGTAACAACATGACTTGTTTTAATCACTTGTGATACAAAAATGACGGAGACAAATCAAAAAGCAACCACAATAAAATTAGAATTCAGTTTGAGCACAACTGCTTAAAATGCTCTAAAGACAGACACAGACAATGCGGGGACTAAGAGAGTTTGTGCTTAATCACTTATTCAGTTAAAAGTTACCTCCTTCATTCAATTTAAGGCCTGGATGGGTTTTGCAGCCAAAGTGTCCTCACAGAAACACAGCTTCGGGGAAATGGAGCGATGTGTGCAGGTGTGTGTACGTGCATCAGACGGCTGGGTCTTACATCAAGGTGGTTACACTCATTCATCCGTCGACTCATCCCTCTGCAATGAATTAATCTTTGTCACATGTGTCTGGCATCACAGCATTGGGGGAGAGGGGAGGGCACCTAATCTGTCTCGTCTGTTTTCTGTGCCTGCCGTCCCCCTCTCCTATTTGTGTCAAATATTTTCATAACTGAAAAAGCTCAAGTCAGAATCAAGCGTCTCGCTTTAGCCTCTTTCACTGACAGTAATAGAAGGGGAGAGATTGTGATTGCACCCAGATGTCTGCAGAGCTGAAGATCCACGTTGATAATATCCTATAAAGCACCACGGTAGAGTAAGCAGATTGGGAAAAAATATATATAAGAAAAAAAAAGGACCACTTTTTCATAAAGTCAAGTGGACCTTGACTTTATATTAGGCATCTGAGTGGCCACTTTACACAAATAACTGGATTTGCACTGTGACCAAGAAGAAAAATACCAGAAAAAAACATATTTTCCATCTAACTTTTTGAATGCATGGGTTTGTTTGTTTTGGGGACTTCTGTCATCATAGATCTAACTTTGCTGAAAAAACACTGCATAATTTTGACAATTCAATACAATCACATGCTGTTCCAACATCCCTGTGTAGCAGAGAGAACAGTAGTGTTAAGAGATTCAGTGTTGGAAGTGAACTTTAAATACCTTCAACAAATTTAAAATAATCCCTGTAGGTGTCAAAACTAGGACCTGCTCAGTCAGCAGACTTTTCTGGCAGACATCATACCAGAAGATGGACTGCATCCGTCAGCAAATCTCAGATTATCACATCCAGAGGAAGGTACTGCCACTGAAATGAATCCAGCCAACTTCCAACAACCTGCTGATCTTGACCAACAACAAACACCTTACTATTAAACCATAAACATCTAAAATAAGAACTTTGTTTGGAACCAAAATTGTTAAAAATATATATCAGATTTTTTTACCAGGTTACCTGTAAAACATTAAAGTCGCTCCTCAGATTATCTTTTGATCTATTTTAAAGGTGTCCCCAGTGGTCTTTAAATTATGATTACGCCGTTTCTAGTCAAAATAAAACTAAAAAAACGTGTTCTTTTCTAGGACGTAGTGTCTGCAGCAGATCATAAAAATGTGTCTCTCTGTTGTGGGCGGGACCCTTGCTGCAGACTGAGGACTTCCCATCCTCCATCTCTCCTGCAAACTTACAGCCCCTAAAAACACCAACGTAACATTTGTGGTGAACAAAAATCGCGAGCAATATAATCCAGCAGTCCAGTTTGGATGAGGACTTGATTCACAACAATCTGAACAAAGATATACTCAGAATGTCAACTTTAGACTTAATTTTCTTCATATATGTCCTCCATCATCAGAAAAGTGTCGCCAAGAACCTGATTTTCATCGGAGCGGGTCTTTAAATTGCAACACATGATTAGGAATAGGGAAGTTTCTGCACCATTTCAATGAACTGAAAACTGCCTTGGAGTTTCAAAAAGGCTTATGATGTTGTGTGTGTGTGGGTGTAAATGAAATGTCTTACTGTGGAGGAGAACCAAGTTTAGTTCCAGTTAGAACTCTCAACTTCTCTTTTTTAACCTTCATGCCTGTTGAGGTTGAGGTCAGGCGTGTCTAAATCAGGTTAAACATTGTCAAATACACAGCATGGGTTCAAATGTGTCTCTAAAGCAGTGCACATCTTGTGCAGTATAGTGTAATATTTGCAGAGGATTATTCTGTTTGTGTTTTGTTTTCTCCTGAAAATAGAACCCACCGTCCAAAAACATGTTCCATTGGTTAATTGGTTACTTTAAATTGTCCCTAGGTGGGACGGCAAGTGTATTGGTGTGTGATAGTGGGACAGACTGGGACAGACTGGCGACCTGCCCTGGGTGTACCCTGCCAATCCCACCAGTGGCCGGGGTTAGGCTCCAGCGGCCCAGTGACCCCAAAAGGGACAGAAACGGATTTGGAAAATCAACAAATGAATGAAAATAGAATAAAATACCCGCCTATTTTAGTTTTTTTTTTTAACATTTTGGTATCACACCATTTCCTTTTTTTTCTATTGGGAACTGAATATTGTTTATGTGTATCAAACCACAGACTATGATTCATGCTCTGATTGAATGCCCTGCATTTAGAAGAGTGAGGCCAGAGGTTTTAGATAAGTGTTGCCCAGTTATTTCAAATGGTTGGAAACACAAAAAACCTGATAGTTAAAAATTGAGAACCCAGCCGTATTTATAATGTCGACCGGCTCTTTCCTTTGCCTAATGTTGTCATCTCACTTCAGATAATTTGTTTACCATTGGCTGGCTACTGCATTGCCGCACACTCCAGCGCTACCCCCCTTCCCCCTCCCAGTGCTAACTGCCCCCAATTTCATCTCTCTTTCCCAATCAGGCCTGGAAATTACCGTTACGGACACACATCCAGCCAACTTCAGAGGAATAATCAGCATGCTGTCTGTGCGACATGTGGCCACACAGCACCACAGCTTAGCACATGATCATTATCAAAAACTATTACCCCTCCGGCCAGGACGCTTTTCTACCAGCAATTTAGAAACACACGAGAGCTTCACAATATGATAGACTTGGTAAGGTAGCCATGGATGTCGTCATTTGTTTGGAAAAAACCACAACGCCCACGCTTGATGATTTTGCTGCCTGTGGTGTTCATCAGGTAGGTAAAAACGATAAAGAAGTTGAGATAAAGAGTCTTTTACTTTTTTATTTTTTGCTCCTCTAATGCGGTGGTGCAGCCATAGCTGACAGGGTGCTTGTTAAAGGTGTGAGATTTCAGGAACCAAATCAAGTTGTTATTATAGATTGCATTGCAATGACCAGCAGATTTCAGCAGAAGGTCAGTTAAAAATGTTATTCGTTCTCTCTGCAGGAGATTCCAACCGGTTCCTTTATTTAAACGAAACTAAGGGAAGGCACCCTGCAGGAAGGCAAAAAAAAGGAGCATTTATAGACCATATACAACTAGATTTTCTTTTTCTCTCCTTTCCAAAGCTCTGTGAATCATCACTCAACACTAGCAGTAAGACCGTTGTTTCATTCAGACTCACGTGGTATTTCAGTATAAACCGAAATGCCTGGCAATATGGATTATTCTATCTAAACATACATACTGTAAAACATGTTAAGGTCTTTCTCTCACCAGATAATAGTTCTTCAAAAGCCCACATCTCCACTGAGTGCCCTGTAAACATCACCAAGGCCCTAACGGTCATAATTTTATAATTACGTGTTCCATATTCATTAAATTAAAGCAACACAAAAGAGTAATGTTGCATGCAGTCCTATAAGTCCTCCCCGTGTCTACGGAAATTGCTTTTAGATAAGTGATAAATGGGTGAGAAGTATCTGAAAAAGCATTTTGACGAATGCAGGGGGGAGAAAGCAAGCAGGGGTAATTTCAGTTGCGATAAAGCCACATCACCGCTAATGTGTGACAGAAACTTGGCAAGAACGGTGCCAAGTAATTATCAGTTATGACCAAGGAAAGTCCCATTTCACTTATTTAATCTTCACAAACAAATTTATTCACAGGTCACTCAATAACCCTGATTATCTGTAATAAATCCACCCCTCATGTGAGTCAAACTACTTGTGCTTCATGTAAAACTCTCATAGTTTATGAGAATGACTGTGGCTGGATGTAAATCACTTTTTTCTGACGGGCCAAATTAAGTTTAGAGTAAATAAAGATGTTGAACACTTGCAGACGCACATGCACAAACATGTTAACTGAAATTTATGTCTGAGGCGTTCAGCCAAGGAGGCTGGCGAAGGAAGCGACTGATAACTAATAGTTTTCCTCTGATTTCCTAATTATTCTTTGAGATATCATATCTACTGCAGTGTGAAGTCTAATAAGAAATGGAGAGCTGGCTCTGAACTTTCTGTAATACACGGAACATGCTTTCAAAACTACTTTAATAAGCTTCAAGCCATTCTCATAGAAAGTATATGTCCCAACATGGGGAAGATATGAATTTTAAAAAAAGTACACGAATGACAGCATTTTCATATTTCGTATTTGCCATACTTGTGCTTGAGGCAGGTGTAATAATGAAAGTTTTTTTTCAGGTTTGTTTTTTTTTATATATTATAAGATGCGGGAATTCAAAAGTACCTGCTTTCACTAAAGCCTTAACACATGCTGCGATATAGAGTGAAGCAGTGCTGTGTCTTGGAGCAGTTTTGCTGCACGGGCCACCTCATTAATATAAAAATGCAATCCCTCGTATGCGGTGTTGGTAACCAATAATGAATATTTCATGAAGCCCTACCCAGGCTATAAAGGGTGATATGTTTGACTATCAGAATGTTCAAAAATGTTCCCTTTTTCTTTTGCGCCTGTCCACTTGTGAGAGACTGTATGTAGACTGATAAAACACTTCTTGGCGAGATGCCGGGTATTATGAGTAAATTTTATCAGTGGCAGTGGTAAATCATGAAGCACTGAAGATAAAAATCAGTGTTGCTGGAAGCTGCCGCTTTCTTGCTTTTTCTCCCGCCGTTTATAAGTGGAGCATGACAGTTACCAGGGCGCATTCAAGATAGATCAACTCCAGAGACAATTTCTGGAAAATCACAAATGCCAGAAGACACAATGGCCTTGCAGGCACTCGTTTTGTCTTTACACAAAGTTGCAGCAGTTCATGGGCATCGGAAAGTGGAATTATCATATCTCTCCGGGCTGCTGCCTCTTTGTCTACAGTCCACATACAATAGGCTGCAAAAGGTCATCAAGGAATATTGAGGCGCACGGATGGTAAATCCGAAGCAAAGAAAAACTCTATGGTCTAATGAAGAGGAAAGAGTGCCTTAATGGAGAGCAAAGGTCTTCAAGGCCACCAGTTCTAAGCAGTTCACCAACTCTCAAATGCAACACAAAGAAGCGCATTTCTGAGATTTTTTGTTTAGCTGTTCTGTAAGCACAAGACTGAGTTTGACCACTGATTGTAATTACTGTTATAAAACAGCAACATCCGTGGGCTGGTTTCCAAGGTAACTTGAGCTTCTGACAACGGTTCAAATATTCCAGTAAGAAAAAAGTGCATTTTATCCCCCTCCACCACCACCACCACCACCACCTCAGCAATATTGATTAAAAATGTGGGGAAATGAAGCGACTCACTTTGCCGCCTGTACTACTTTTTTAGTGCACATTTTTGCATAATAGGAAGCTGGGACATTAAAGAGATGCAAATGAGCAAGAGGGATAAAGGAGAAAAGGAGTTTAGAGTGAGTTCAGATGCAGCTTGATTGAAAAGGAAAGGTCCCTTCTGTTTCTCTATCAACTCATTAAATCCCTGCTTTGTCCACACTCCTCACTTCATTGTCTCTTGCCTCTTTAGTTTACTCTGCCACAAGAGGATTTCCCTAAATGTTTCTTTTCTTGCCGCAGACACATAAAAAAAAATGTATATTAGAGAGTTTTTGGACATAAAACCTTGAAAATGTACTAAAGGTATAGATCTTGCTGGGAAAAAAAGCTCATGGTCCTATACTTGACGCCTTATCAACAATGATAATGGTAATAAAGAAATTATGAAGATTTTAAAGATTGTCTGGTAACAGATTTGACAATAAAAGCACAAAGATGGTCTCAGTTCAGTTGTATATGATAAATATTCTAAACCAGAATCCCTTAGTTCTATTACATGATATGTCACAGGCCAAGAAAGCTTCATTCCACCACCTTTTCAAACTATAACCTATACAATCCAATTGAAAAAGCTGACATGAATTGCATGTTGATAAATGCGCTAAACGTAGGTTCTTGAACACGTGTTTAGTCCATGGTGTTCACACAGCACAAGCAGGGTGGGGCTTCTTCTTCTTCTTCTTCTACTGTTTACTATAGCGCATGTCCGGCACTTACAGTTGGAAGAGGCTTAGAGCGAAATGGCTAAGCAGTGAAAATCTTGCTCTAGCCTTTTTTTTCAAATCTCTTTTACGAAAAATGAAAGACTTGG
>CM074488.1:24490560-24630048 GCA_037389245.1 Oryzias sinensis
TGCGAGACTTTGCAATCCTCCGGTAATTTATCACCAACTAAATGAAATAACTAAATGTCCTCCTTTTTGGACTTGCTTTCAAACTGCCATTTTGTCTAGAACACCTTTTCATGACAATCTCTCAATCAGAGCTCTCATTTGCATTTCCAAAGTAGCACTTTACAGCCATGCTAAGTAATATAAAAATCACATCTGCCTTCAAATAAATAAATGGGGATTCAAAACGGTGTTATAAAAAAAAAGATTTAAAGGCAGGAGCTGGCAGAAACATGTGCTTGTCATTTTATTTCTTTGGTTTTTACAGCATTAATAATGCTATAAAAAAGCACAGATGTGCGAGAAGAAAAAGTCAGGATTGAGGTGACTTAAGGAAGCAATATAAATGTGAAGGTACTGTTAGAGAAAAATAAAAGAATAGCCACAAAACTGCAAGTGAAAAGCCAAAAGAATAAATAATAATGCTTTTAATTATTACAGTCTCCCTTAGGTATATGTACATCCAAACATTAAAAAACCCAGGGGTTAAAGGGCAGTTTTTTGTCTTAAAGACTCCTTACGTCTTGCAAAATTAACATATTTTTATACAATGGATGCTATAAATCTCCTTTGGTTCTAATAAAAAGGAGCATCTTTAACCCTGTAGCTATAAAGCTGACCACAGTCAGACAGGCAGGACAGTTTCTATGGGTCCTTATGGGGACACAGTGACTAAATGCAGAAAGAGTGGGCTTTGAGTGGATCACAGCAGTGGTTTGATGCTGAATCTCAGGTACCTCTCATCTCAGCTTACAGTCTTGGTGCTTGTGGCCTCCCTGGGCACGCATACATCCAGCTCATCCTGGTTACTACACTGTTAAATCTTGAGAAAGCTTTTCCCTTTTCTCCAGTTTTTTTTTTTTTTACTGTAATGCTGTAGTTCTCCGCCCTCCCATTCACCACCTCCTGAACTTTCTTTTGCCAAAAGTTGTGCCTAGGGCATAATTTTGTTCAGTAGTGGAAGAGCTTTTGAACCCTGCAGTCCTCCTGATCACCACATCCAATCCTCAATTCAGCACAATCTCTTTTACCCTGTCCCATTTTTTAACAAATTGATGTCAGGTTTGCTCTTGCTCGCTTTCATATTCCTGCGCTAGTAAAACAGTTCGACTAAAGTGGCCTTCATTTCTAAAAGAAAAACCACTAAGGAACCATCATGCTTTCAGCTCAGCTGGGCGGTGATTTTTATGAATAGCTCTTACACTGCTTACAGAGAGGAAGTGCGCACAGATGACACAAAGCGGCGTGAAGCTGGCTACATCCACACATACACACTGTAATTGGCTTGTCATGTTCGGTAGGAGAGTTTAGGACTTTTCTTTTCTTTTAGATTAATCCAAATCCACATATTAAAACTCACTTCATGCACTGGTTGCTAAACGACAAAACAGAGTCCCGCAGATCTGATAAAAGAAAGATCAGAGGCAGAAACCAGGAACGCTGGGGTCAGATTCCTTTTACTCTAACCCAATGAATCCCAGTGCCTATATAGGAAGAACAATGAATGGCAGAAGGAACTCCCTTTGCACTCATTAATGTGATAATAAAAAGCCCAGTTACTGCCAGTACCTATTTCAAATGATTTAAAAGAAGAGAATCGATGGAAAACATGGTGAATGAGGGTTTGAGACTGAGACCTCATTTAAAGCTTTGGTCATATGAACTCGTACGAGGGTTGTCCCATATGGGTACTGCAGACTTTTGAGTTGTCCATGCTAGTGGATATAGTTGCAGTTCCTTTGAGGCTCGTGCCGCCACTTTAAAGGACGTAAACTCAACGTAAAATTGCGTTGTTTTGTGTAAATATTATGAAGTGTTGTTTACATCACCTCTGCCAATGTGGGCTAACACGGTGGAGCCACTAAATCATTCAGGGCCAACATTTTCTGCCCACTTTTAAACCATATGGACCCACTTGGCCTTGCTGGCTGGGAATATAGCGACAGATGAGCTGCAGACAAATGTAAAGCAACGGTTATCGTGTCATCAAACAGGATAAAAGGGTCCAACTCTTACTTGTTAGAGCATTCATTTTAACACCACTAAAAACGCTTCTTACGTGCTTTTCTGTGTCTCGTTATGCAGCTGTGAAGTCACCCTAAAAACTACCTTGTAGTTCCTTAACAGATTTCAGTTAAAATAACGCCATAACCACAAGGATGAGACACAGCAACTCACCGAAATGTGATCAGATCAAGGCAGGCTCATCAAAACAATTTTTGATGTGATACACATTGCTTCTCACACTGTATTCCCAACAATCTATATGTCATGAACACTTATCAGCGCATTCCTTTATACCCAGCGCCTCATCACTGCAGTTGCTAGCATTCTCTGAGTTAGGAGCATACAAGGCATCGCCCTTACTACACTAACCTACTGCAGAAGTGTTGTTCCCCACTTTCAAAACTGTTAATCAACATATAAAGTTTTGATAACGTAACTGTCCCGAATAGGATTGTAAAGAGCAACACGTCTGTCTTTCTCTTGTTGTTTTGACCCGCCCTCGTAGTTCCTGGCAAATGACTGATGAGATATTCAGTCACATGGTTTTGTTTACAAGCTTTGGTCTGGAACAGGTGGTCTGCTTGATTGCAGTCTGAATACAGACCAAACCCAAAGTTCGACTCAATCCAGACCATTACAGACTAAACCGCAACAAATGACTTTCCCCAGTCTGAATACACCCCTTGCCAAAACATCTTCCATGCAGACCTGTTCATGGTTGCCCTGGTATCCATGGTAAACTCTGCATTAAAGGGGAATGCATGTTTTTCTCATTTGCTGTCAAAGTTGCGGTTTTGCTGCACACTCACATACTCTCCTTTTGTTATGATTGGTTGCTGAAGTGTCTCTGTGATCCCGGAGTCTGCTCACTTATCTTTAGTTATTTCCCCATGGTTGTTTTTGCCTTGGTTGTGAGAGCTTTTGTCCCAAGCAGGGTAAGATTCCAGACAGGTTCAGAGATTCCCATGAGGTGCTGCATTAACCCACAAGCATATGAGCCCTATCAGCTCTAAACACAGTCATGCAGTGGATGTTCAGGTGGATAAAACAGACACGCCACTTTTGTACACACTAATGCAGATAATTTCACAGTAATAAAGGTCAGATGAAGTGAGATTAGAATGGCTGCCCAAAACTGACAGGATGACCTTTAGGAGGAGGGGAAGGTGTGACGGCCTTCTTTACACAAAGGATTCTTCTTTGTGTATCCATTGTTTGAAATATATGTATTCCAGCCACATTATACATTATCAGCGTATACCTTTTGTTATTTCTTAAAGCTGAGAGAATAAAAGTAAGAAAGAGAACTACATTCTTTCAGCTACGAATGAGAGCTCTTGCTGCTACATGGATGGGAGGAGAGAGCTGCAAACAATGCACCAGCAGATCTCAGTCTGCCAGTTTGTTTTGCAATTGGTTGGAGTGAATTGGACTGGGCTGGGAATGTGAATTCCATTGGGAGGATAAACATCTTCTACTGTTGTGCTTTCGCAAGCAGCCTGCCTGTGTGCGAAGACAAGCGTGTTAGCTGATATCAGTGCTACCCTTCAGGATGAAATGGGAAAAAAAAAAGAAAAGTGGGGCCATGACTTCTTAGTGGTGTCAGACTACTGACAGCTGTCTTTTGCACAATGTTGCAAAGAACCACTAACACATCACAAATCCAAAACCTCTCAGTCCAAAAGCTTCCTGAGGTTTTACCCACCCCAGTGACTCCAATCTCTAATTGCTGTCCTGACCAAACCATGCCACCGTTGTTCCTTCGAGATTTGCATCAAGCGCTGCAACTGTTCGCAAGGAAAGTAGCAGAATCAAACGTTAGGGAGCAGAGCTGCACATATTGTATAGCTTAATATGTTCCTTGATCCGTCAGCATTTATGTTGCATAGTAGAAACATAATTTCTCTTGCTAGATTTTATTGCTCACACCCATACAATAAAGTGGTACCCAAAATCATTTATGTTTACTGCAATTAAGTCACAGAATGCCGCTTTGCAAGAAAAAGAGCATACAACACAGGCGTATCTGCTTGAAAGGAGAATTCACGAGAGCTTCCTGTGGGTAGACATTTTGTTGGAAACCAGCAGAAGTGCATTAACATATGGATTACACTGTAGTGACACGGTTATTACCACTTAGTTCTTCTACATCCACATTTAACCTTGGCTGGAACTGTGCTGAATATGAATAACATGTTGGGGGTACTCACCTTTGTCCTGTGAATTAAAATACTTAAGATATATTGCTGTGATAGAGCTGTATGCATAATGCCCCTTTATATTAATTTGCAGGTGTATGGTTTTGTGAGTAATTGTAGCTATAATCACTTCTTCCCAGTACGGAAAAGCAAAGTGCTAGAACAGGAGGAGGGTACTGAGAACACACATGTTCTTCAACGCCTGTTAGTGATAATGAGCAACGATTGAGGAAATAAAACCACAACTACTTCTGCAGAAAATAACCCCAAATCTGGGGAAAGGCAATTGAAAATCCACTATTTTGCCAATTCAAGCAAGATTAAGTGCGACTGCTTGTCAGTCATTGAAAAACTGGGAATAAAACAAATGAGGATTTTGTGAATTTGAGTCTCACTTTGGTTAGACACAGCAGGATTTCATCACCAGCTGCTAGAATGATGTGCTTAATGATGCACCAAATGTTATCACTACAGGGCCGGTTGCAGATGGTCTATTGATTAAGATTAATCCCATCAGTTATTAATTTTGTGCACATGTGCATTAAATAACGGGAAACGCGCTGATAGTTGCGCGTGGGATCGGATTTTTTTGCGGTGTTGCTTCACACATAGCCATGAGAGATGGAAATTTGTAGAGTTCTCATGTCGACTTAGGAAGACTTTTTATAAAAAGCCGTGTTAAGTCAGTCAATCAATGATTACAATATAGACTTGAGCGGAGCTGATGTTGTAGATTCCAAGGATTATCCATCACTACGAGAACACATGCTCATCTTTTGGCTTGCCAGCTAAACTCTGCATTCATTCACACATTTTGCTTAAAATAATACAGTAACTGCATTGCTGATCTGGAGAGAAAACATGAATGTTTCTACGATCTGCCCCATCTGGACATATGACTTTCCATAAAAGTTTTAAAGAGATACAGGTATAAAACGTGTCTTCATCTTTCTCAAACTTTGGTTTGTTTGTTTTTTCTTTTAAATATATCATTTTTTTTTTATGTGCAGGAATTGTTTCTCCTTCTGTTGCCACCAGTGAGGAGCAAATTTTCCGTGATCTCCGGGGATCATGGGGTATTTAATGAAAAGACTCCATATCATCCAGTGACCCTGGCTTCATGCTGCAAGGCTGCTAATGAGCTCTCAGCAAACAGGATGACTTTTTTCTCCCTTGTCTGTGCCAATCGAGCTGTGACCCAGCAAAGGCCTTGCAAATCAAACACATCTTGAGTCCATTCATTATTTACTTGTGACAGCCAGCAGAGAAACATGATTAAAGAGAGCCAAATGAAATACAGGGGAGAAAAAGCAGAGGCAGCGCCATTGAGATATGTGAGCGGATTTTATCCGATGTTTACTTTGCACTTCATCCCAGCTGAAAGTCACAGCTGTCAGTAAAAAAAATATGAAGAAAAAATATCCAAAGTCGTTTGTCCCTGAGCACGAGGAAAATATTCGCCCAGCAAACCTCGGGGCGCATTTCTTTAATTGAAGCATCGTGGTCTTTAAAATTCCCAGCGTAGCCTATAACTGTTTGGCGAGTGTCAGTGAGGAAGGTGAGAGGATGACTAAGCGGTGTCTGCGACCGCTCGAATCGTTATGAGACCTGCACGCATCCGTCACCTTCGGCGCCCTTCAAAGTCACTTTTGTCTGTCACCGCTTAATGTCGCATGGCCGACCGAGGAACATCCAGAAGGTCATTCGCTTTGACATGCTTCTCACAATCATGATGTTGTGTTTTAGGTCATTTCATCAAAGGTTGGAACACTCGAATACATAACAAATTATAAACTTACTAACAAGACTCAGGCTGCTCTCTTGTTCATAAAAAGCAAAAGAGCAAAGCAATTAAAACATACCAACAGCAAAGCTCAAACTAATCAATGATATCCTCCTGAAAAGGCCTGTGATGAATTACTTTTCGTACCCTGGAAAACGCGGCACTGCTTCAGTGATTAGATGCTGGCAGAGGAAAGGGGCTGACATTGAGTTTAGTTTTATTAAAGCTCAGCTGCTCAGGCATATGTCGGCACAGACAAACATACTTATGAGATGCACTTAACGGTATTAGAAGGAAGCTTTCAGATGTCAAGGCGTAAAGTCGTGGAGAATAGGATGGAGCAGGCCTTTGGGGAACTTTGAGGGAGCTGGAGACTAAATCTAGCTTGTCCTTAGCAATGTGGAGAGGGCTTAATTAGGGCCTGGGCACTTCATTAAGGCAGCCATTAAAGTCAGCTTGTTCAATCCAACATGTGCATCCTCAGTGGGACCCTGAGCCGTCGGGCTACATACAAACATCAACGTTAAAACACTGCAAAAGCCTATCCAGTGGAACTGAACAATATGCAGTGGAGCAAATTCCTTTCATCATAATTAATAAGAACTCTCCCAGCCCCCTCAGCCTCGCAGCTGGAGTGCACACAGGTACACTGAATCCTCCACCGGCTTTTCTTTACACTCACAGGAGCCATCCATCATTCTCCCTTAAAGTGTTTAGTTGCACCATGCAAGGACAGGGGGCTCTGAATGAAACCATAAAGGACACTTAGACTGTCTTACATGCAAGAGGGGATACTATATATCACACTCGAGCATGTGTTCATTTCCAAGAAATATTCTATTCACAAAATAAATGCTTGAGCTCTTCCCCCTGCTTATTATTCCTTTACTATAAGCATATAAAACATGGGAATATGGTAGCAAGCACTTAAGTTGTAATTTCATTACAACTCTATTCGAGATACATTTCATAAAAACCTTTGCCTCTTGTTCCGTTCCCTAAAGATGAATAAAGTTATTTCCAGATATGCACAGTCCTCACCGCTCACGAGGCAACATTGCAGCAAGGACTTCTCCTTAGTAATATTTAAAGCTGAGCCTTCTGACTTGATTTCTGCCAGCCTGCTTTTCATTCTTTTGCGGCGTAAACTGATCTCTAAACCCCTCTGTGTGGCTCCGCATGCATGTCATTCCACGGAGAGACAAGTGCTGGGAAGACGACAGAAACGTCAAACAAGTGCGCGAGAGAGATAAACTCATCTCTCTGATCTTATGACAATTTGACTAGGTATTTGCCAAGAGAATGCCGTACTGATGAAAGAATGGCAACAAAGAATGCAGAGAAGATGTCAGCCTGATATGTGGAAGAGGAATAGGAAAGGAAGAGACAGGGCTACTGAAAGACAGAGAGGGGGAGGAGTATTTGGACACCTCTGCCAGATTCCTGCCCATTACAGCGTCATTAAATTTCACACATTAGGAGCAGTGTAAACCAACAATTTAGTGCAAATGAAGAAATAAATATTACCTGAGCCACACAGATCAAGAGAACTTGCATTCCAGCATAGAGGGATCCCTCGTCTCACAGTCACCCAACCCACCCACCCACTCACCCACAGAGGTGGAGACTCACACACACAAACTAAGAGCATGTTTAACAGACATCCGCCAACCCACACGGGTCTCCACTCACAGTTCAATTGAGCCGTCGCTGAATTGTTCTGGCAAGAGGATGGCACTCAGCCACATTTCTCAATTAGACAAGTTGTTGTACTTTAAAGCAAGAATGACAACTGTCCCTGCGGGACTTCCAGACTTTCCCTTAAGGATTGCGTCCAACAAACAAAATAATGAGCAAGAAAAACAGAGGCTCAGACAAATTATGAATTTTCAGTTAGATGCAGGTAAATTATTTGCACTTTGATTTGAAAACAAGTTACATAAAAAAAAAACACAACAGGATTTTCACTATTCCATTAGAATTCGTGAAATTTCTACAAAAGAAGAATAGCAATTTGATCCCTTAAAGAAGAGGTCGGGTTCAACCGGGACAGGAAGGGTCACAAAGATGGGACAACAATAACAAACAAAGTGGTAGCTCTGGCAGCACAGTCGCCCTAATTATGCAGCCACCCAAACAGAGCCCTCTAATCCACGGACACACTATTTCATCACATTTCTGCAAAGATCAAGAACAAAATGCCCATGCACACATGCAAACACACACGCAAACACCACGCAGCTCTGCTTCTGCTTACTCACCCATGCCCCCCTGCATCTAAACAAATTCTAAAGACATTTGTAGATAAGACTGACTTTGAGCGCACAGTGGCCTAGATTAATCTCCATCCAAGCACATTGGTTTCAGGCTAGTGTGGAGGATGCTGGGGTTCTCAGGACCAAGGAAACAGAGGCATCCTCCATCTTGGAGCACCACCCTCTGGGAAATGTTGTCACTCTAATGCAAGACATTAGAGCAAACAGCTGCAGTAGCCATGGGGGGATCTTGTGTGTGTGTGTGCCCTTTCTGTGTTTGGGTGCAAGCGGCCTGTAAATGCTCACAGACATACATCCAGTGCTGATCCGACAGATATCGCTTTTGCTACATTACCAACAGAAGGGCTTCTTCCACTTGAACTATGTCTTTTGGTGCATGCTTCTTGAAGCAGACTAAAGCGTTCTTCATGGCTTTTTTGGTCTGATAATTAGATACACTTTTAATGGTGATGTGCTGGAGCTGAAACCCATTATTCACCTCTTATGGCTTCTGTCTCTGATCTAGGTAACACTTTTAATGGGATGTGGTGTTACTCTGACTGCAGCCTGATGGACCCCTCCTGCTGTTACCATAGCACTAGGTGCAAGTTGACATTTTAAGTTGTTCTTATGGTGGCTACAGAGGGAAATCAGAGTGACACCAATCATTCCTGCAGCAATGGTAGGTTGCTGGAGTGGCTGTCTGATAAAGAAAAACAGCTTTTTACACTCAATTTTAAAAGGGCTTTGTTTGCTGCTCCAAATTGAATGAATTTGTAAATGGGAGTTCGGAAAACGTAACTTTAGTTGGAATTTTGGAATTACAGCAACACAGACACTGGTTCATTAGAATTTTGATTTTCTGAGCCCCAATAATTGTGTGATAGCACATATTTATCATGGTTAGTGAGACAAACTGTTTTTTTTATTATTCCAGATCAGTGTAATGCCTAATTTTATTTCAATTACTCTAATTTAAGTTCTCTGGTGTTTATTTTATTTGTATTTTAACAAAGTTATTTCTCGTTAACTCTACAAACAAAATGTGTGCTGTCATCTCTCACTATTGTTCCTAACACTGTTATGAAGTATTTGTGCTGTTCTTTGTATTGTTGGTCAAACATATTGCTCTTCTACAGTGTCTTTTCACACCAGATGACAATTTTAGGTCCATTCAGATTTTACAAAAAAAGTTGTTTCCTTGCATAGATTTTTTTTTCTCTCTACTCCTGTTCAACAAAGCGGTGCAGCTTTTTTTCTCTCCAGACTGAAAAACCCACCATGTTAGAAAAATCTTTTATGTGGCTTTAAACTAAGGATGACAAGAAAGCCTTTTAAAAAATCTAGCTGTAACAAAAATTTGAAAACATCCTATAATTTCCAGATTATCTCATCCAACATCGCATATGTTGGACTTGAATTAACACACATGGATGCCAGTCCAGTCAGCTTCATCAAAATTCTTGGTTTGGTGTTATTGTAAATATGCTAACGCGGCTAACGTGTAGCAGTGTCTGTTTTTTTTTTTTTTGTCGTGTCTTTAACAAGGTTGAGAGTTAGTAACAGTAATATATATATATATATATATATATATATATATATATATATATATATATATATATATATATATATATATATATATTTAGCCACACTGGAAAGATAGTTGGGAGTTACAGGTATTGCAATACAATAGTGTGACAAACGCTTCTAATGTTGCTAACATGTAGCGTGTTAACAACAAGTCCTAGAGTTACTGTGATCTCAACTCTCACTCTTTTGTCTCGCTTAAGGTGCTTTATAGTTCGGTACGCCTAATATATGACAAAAGTTTGAAAATAGGCCACTCATACGGTGCTCCTATAATTTAGTGCGCCCTGTAGAAAAAACAGTTTGCATTACACTTTACACACTTTAGGGTATAACATGGTTGATCCAAATCTTTTTTTATTTTTTTATCTTTTATTATTGTATTTGAAATCTCCTGCAATGGACAGGCAAACCATGCAGGGTGTAATCAGCCTTTAGCAGTGGCTGGGATAGGCTCTAGTATCCCTATGAAGCCAACAAGAATGAAGTGGGTTTGGAAAATAGATTTAGATTTTAAAAAACATAAAAAAATGTTGTATTATTTTTCTTATTTGTGCAATTTAGATAGTAAGGGTTATGAAAGTCATGACGGTATTTTTAAAAGTAAGGATCAGCCAGCAGCTCCCTTTTAAAATATTTCTAGCATTTACACACTGCTTCAAAAACAATTCTTAAATTTAACTAAAGCCTTTATGGAAACCTGACCATCCATCACACAGTTTATATTAATTAAAATTCTCTCCTTTCATCATTCATTCATTCTCAACAGAGTAAGTACAGATGCTTTCTAAAATTGTTTTCATTTTTCTTTAACATCAGAGACCAAAATTTCTACAAAAAAAAAGTTCTTTATTTTCACAATGAGGGCCATCCTACTGCATAGTCTTGCACTGCTGAGTTTAGAGTAGTGCATCAGTAGTTGACAGCATCTCCCAAACATGCAGCAAAACTATTATGTTTAGCTTTAGCAGCAAGACACACACAAAGAAGGTTAGTAAGATGAGCTAAGTGGGTGGCTGCTTTAAACAGACCCTTATAGCAACAGAAATAGAGTTTTTATGAAAGATAACCGAGCAATGATGAAGAAAGTAAATATACAACACATTGAATCCTGTTTGGTAGCATTTAGGAATTCTAACAAACAATAGTGGGAAAAAACTCAACATATTTTTGTTTACCTGTACTTTTTCTGTTTCATATGCCCTCAAAGAAGAGAGTGTTAGATATGAATAATGAATAATAATGAATGTAGAGAAAAGAAAACACTTCATGTTAATGACTTGTACATTTGTACACGCACACAAATATACACACACATGCCCACAAAGTTAAACCGCAAATTTCTGGAGACTTGTTGAGATAAAAGTCTCGTCAAGCAGGTCAAAACAAGGAAACGTGAATCTTTTACTGCAGCAGTTGCTCTTCAAAGAACCCGTGGCCTGGTTGTAGAGTTTAGTTTAAAAAGGAACTTGTGCCCCAGGTGCAGGCCAGTGGCAGTTGGGCTCAGATGGATGTAAACCACCATTTGCACCATTGGCATCACTTTGTCTCCATATGCTGTAGAGTGGGCAGGCAATGTGGGACGCTCAGCTGGCCATGTGGAGTGGGTCAGGAGGACAGAGTTCTATGCCCATGATTGTCAGGAGGTTTACTGCGTCTATCTAAATAGATTCAAAGAGTGTGCTCACAAAACAAATGGAAGTCCACCTAAATTACACAGTGAAGAGTAATACTGATGAGAAAATTAAAGAAGTTAACAAGGAGGCATACCAGTGTTTGTTTTCCTTGGCTATTGGATTGGATTGGTTAGTGTACAACCCCAAATGGAGCTGTTGGCCATACTGTTGATGCATTAGGAAGTATTGAGAGTGACAACATAAGCATCCAAAACGAGCTTCCACTGAAGTTTAGCTAAGTCTTGTACCATGAGGTATTCCGTGATGTGCTCAGCTATCCAAGGGTATTGTGTTGAAAAGAGCCAGTTGGGATTATTATTTTAATCTGACCCCGATCAGATTATCTGCCAGACTCCTTTCAATGCGGGAGCTCTATTGCGTCCATTAGAACAAAGCTCGTGACAGCACCAGAGATCCTTGGCTGCCTAGTTCAATAGAGTAAAAGAAGGTGGAAGTGTGACAGAAAGAATCACACACACACACACACACACACAAAAAATGTGTTTGCAAAAACTCATCATGTTTGTTTGTTTGTCTCTTCTTGTCTGATGGAAGGATTTCTTACACAAACAACTTTATCCCGGTTGGATTTATTTCTATGTCACTCTTACAACTGACTAAAGCACAATGCGAATTTTAGGGATGTCTTTATTGTGCATTTTCATTAAATATATGTTTGTTTTCTCTGAGAGTAGACGTAATGGAATAGTGCAGTGAAGGGCATTTTTAAAAGCACTTAAAGCTTCCTCGTAAGAAGAAGGAACTGGAATTCTCCAGAATGGACATGCTTTAATAGGAACAGCATTTGGCCAGTGAGCAACTTTTTTCTGTTGGTTTATTATTGACCAAGGCAAAAAGAACAAAAAACAACACCCCCCCCCCCCCTTGGGTGTTGGATTCTTGTTTGTTCATTACTTTGCGTAGAGTCTGCTGGCATATGTCTCTGCAGAATGTTGAACCAGCGGGTCAGGAGTCTAAAAGGTTGCTGTTTTCCGATGCAGCAATAGCACTGATTTACTGTCTTGATAAGATCAAAGCCTAATAGGGGTTCAAGGGTTACTGTTAACACTGTAGGAAAATAATAGTGCTCGCCATGTACTGGTTTGTTGATTTGCGGCCTGATGGATTTTTAATATTCACCATCGGGTCGTTCTGGGCTGTTGGTCGTAACTATTAAGCAGCTCAGTGCTTCTGGATGGACAGCATGTTTAAACCACAGAGAGGTGACAAGGGTTTGCAAAAAGAAAAAGAAAAAAAAAAGAAGAGTAGACGCTTCAAATTAATGCTGGCATGTGGTAAGTCTACTCTGGCCTTGGCTTGTCTGCAAAGAGAAATGTATGTTCAGTGATTAAAAGGTTTGTTCTAATTAGCTGAAGTGACTGCATCCAGATGAGGAGCCAATAATCACGTCTGGAAAGATGAGAAGGGAAAGGGACAGTGTGACCCTTGAGGGGAGAGATATGTGCAAACAAAAAGATGAGGGCAAAGCATTTCAAACTTGGTTTACTGATTGTTACGGTGGATGGCCTCGTATAAAAAAAAAAAGGCCTTGCCAACGTGTTCACTGCAGAGCGAAGACACAAAGTCATTTAAAAAGTACATTCTGTATTCGCTGGAGTGGAAGTCTGTTTTCAGGTTTTTACTTTTACTTGCACTACAATAGTTTGTAATTCCTAAAACATCTTGAGTCCACCGCCTCCACATTTTCCACCAAGCCTCTTCCAACTGAAGGTGGCGGACATGCGTTAGTAAACAGTAGAAAAAGAAGAATCCCCTCAGTGCTTGTCCAGTGGGATATGCACATTCAGGAATATGGGTCAGGCACATCCTTGACCGCATGTCTCATGTCCATGTGTCCGTAGCTTGATGAATGAAAAAGCTGTTATTCACCTTTGTGATTGGCTATCTACTTTGGCGACTTTAGAGCAACAAAAGATGCTCTTCATGCATGTGCTGCTGGTGGATTGCCCCTTCAAGAGAATTGCAGTTTAACAATGTAACCGAACAAGTAAACACACTTGTAATGGAGTACAATTGTTTCTTTAACTCATCCCTTGTTGACTCGGCCGACACGTGTGGGCATGAACAGAGTAAACACACAAAACAAAATTCCTCATCTCTGACCCCGCAGGCAGAGCGACACATGACAACTGAATCAGAGGCGCAAAGGAGATAAATTATTCATAAAATGCAATAAATAAACAGATAGATTTTCAGGTTTGTGAGTTTGTCAGCCAATGTGTTTCCCCTGGAAAGCATTTGTTTTCCATTCGTGAAAGGATTCATCTTTGCCCAGAACTGCTCTGAAGAACTGTTGGAGTGATGTTTAGAGTTCTGCCTCTGAGCTGCAGCCTCCACTCTTTCAGCAAAATGAACCCCAGCCAACCTGACTCTATTCACGTACACGATCTGTCTTCTGCAACTGGATCCCCTCAGTTGCTGCTGAAACTCACATTGTATCTGAATGATCTAATATTTCTCACTAACATGTTTTCACATGATATTATTGATACATGCTTTTCGGCTTGTTCTAACGTATGGTAATCCAATGTTTCCAGACTTCTCTTGCAAATTATGAAATGCTGTGTATTTGTCTCATGTGGCATGCTATGAAATCTCCTTTTATTTGTAGGTGGGTCCAATTTAACATCTGCCTCATCATTTACGATTAGGCTTTATGGACCCTAATTGGCCATCTGCCTCTGCCATCTTGTCTTTCTGGAGAGGGGCCATGTTTGTCTCCTGCTGTTTAGAGAGCCTGTAATATTTGGACACTTGCCTTTGTTCGGAACAAGACTCGTTCAATTATTTTAGCCAAACCAGAAGCAATTAGGCAGACAGTTACAGTTCAGTCCCCCCCAAAACACGATTCAAATTTACACATAGGACATGGTATTTTACAGTTTTACCCCTAGATTTGGCAAATTCCGTGATATGCCCTAAACCCCAATAAAATGACTTAACACACAACAAATTTAGTTAAGTTTAGAAAAATCGTACATCCATTTTCCCACTGGTTATGATCGTTATTCTACAATCTACATCATAAACTTTAGCCTTTTTAAGTGAATTATTAAAAAGTTTAAAGGTTGTAGTTTATAATCACTAAAATAAAAAAAGGGTTTATGATCCTAAAAGACAGAAAAACCGAGAAATAAAAAAGAAGTTTCATATCTTCTTTCTCAATAATTCAGGAGTAATCTCAAAACCACTGGCAGGTAGTGTAATTGCCCCGTTCGTCCTGTCAGTCATAGTTAACTCTCCGTAGTCGGTGCCACTTTTAGCTCCACCTGTGCTCTATCGTCTGCTCGACGCGATGACAGGAACCGCGTATCTGATGACAGGCAGGAAAATCTTTAGTGACAGTGGCTTTCATTCCTTCATCCCCATCACTCATCCTGGCCTCTGGGAACAAATGGTTCAACTTAACTTGTCGTCTCTATACAGTAACGACTTAGCACTGACAAGGGAGAATTATGTCTACATGTGCATTTCTTAGAGACGCCGTGGATGATGTCGACATCAACCTGCAGAGGAGTCTGCGAGCTGCAATAAGTAAATGACCTCATGGATGCTGCAGTGATCAAAAGAGCCTGCGATGGCAGGTTTACTTTAGCCTCAGGCAGCATCCTGCAGTTTGAATAGAGCTGGCAAATCACTGCCGCTCCATCCCTCTGAAAAGGGGTTATTTTTAAGTCGGCTATCAAACCACAGAGGCCCCAATATCTGTGTTTTGCCTCTGCCAAACTGCACTAACAACTCCAAAAAGAGCTGCAGTCAGATTCAGCGGACGTTGCATTTTCAAACATTCAGTTGGATTTCTCACTCTAGGCAGATTTATTTTCAATAAAATCATGTCAACAGCCCAAACTTCAAAAACTGTTACCAAATTAAAGTGAAATACTTTAGGATGCTATTAGATTAAAAAAATGCTCATTTATTTGAGCGGAAAGATTCTATTTTCACCCTGCTGTCGTCTCAGATTTCTTCATTTACCAACACATCTGCCTCCCACATTGTGGCTAACATAACTCAAGGAGCGTGTGGATACTCAGATTATAGGCATTATGAGATGTTCATGTCAGGAAGAGCTAATAACAGTTGTTGTCTCTCATGACACACGATAAATCTAGGTCGGCGTACACAACGCCCATCAAAATCAAGCACAACAGCATTATGAAATAATAAATCAAAGCCTTAGTCACAACTGCCCTTACGGGAGAATGTGGGCAAAAAATGAGCAAATCTGTACATGGCATGCCAGAGTCCACACGGAATTTTAAGGTTAAGATTTGTGTTTTAGGATCTTGATCAGTTGGTGCGCCCATAAAGCGAAAATATTCATGCACACGTTTTCTACAAGCATGCTACAAGCAAAAGATCGCATTAATCACTTATACAACACACAATGGTAAAGGCCATGCCACACAGCCACTACATACACTTTCTGCATTTCCCATGTATGAAATTTTGGTCTTTCTGGATATATGCGTGTTATACGTAAGTCACAAGTGTTTCTTGCGTTCGTCAATCGTCGATGTGCACAGATGTTTCGGTTTTAATTGTTCGGAAATTTTGGTCAGTTGAGAATTACAGTTTGTGTGTATTTCACATTGTTTATGCGACTAATACTTCAGTCGTATGCAACTGTATGTGATTTTTGCACGATACATACACAACTTTGTGGCTTTCCACAACTGTTTCTAACAGACATTTCAGGCATGTAACCCCAATGAATAAATTTAATATTGCGTAGATAGCTCACATATCACATTAAAAATACACATATGGCACCCGAATCACTTATGAATTGGATAAACAGCGCAATGATCACGCACGGTTGTATGTTGATTTACGTGTGGTTTAATCGTGATACATCTGAGACAATTTTATGTAAAAACCACGCCTTATGTCACTTCTTCCACATATATTCGGCCGACCAATTTTCATCCATGAAATGTGTACAAAATGTACGTAGTGGCTGGGTGACATGGTCTTCAGTCATGCTGACGAAAGTGAGATGCTGGTGTGTGAAACTGATTTTTCTGTTTTTTAATAGCCCGAAACCGTGCAAGCTGCGTTAGGATCCCATTAGTTCCGTTCAAATGCTACGTCCTGCTTGCATGCAGCCTGGCTGTTAGAATTTAGGAATTAAGGAATATGTCTGATCTGCACACACCGTATGTGCGTTTTCTGCAGTCAGTACCTTACAAACAATTAGTGTGACGGGATAGCATTACCTGTAATGCATAAGTAGAAGTACCTCTCATGTGCCTTACTAATACTTTACGATACATTTACCACATGAACGACAATGGTGAATTCCATTTATATAATGTCCCTTTAGGTGGCCATACTAACCTCAAAGGAACTGCAAGACACACCTTTTCTCTCCATAAGATGTGGCTGATCCTCTCTATGACCCTCCAAAACCCAAAAACCTACAGTATCCACATGGGTCGACCACGGTATGAATGCGTATGACTAAGGTTTGAGATGCCTCCTTTTCCAGATGAACCAGAATTTTATATTTTGCTTCTATGATCTGTTAGATTTCCTTTCAACTCTGAGATCGTAGGTGTGAGGGGAAAAAAAGTCAAATGTAGATTTGATACAGGTTTAAGGCCAAAAACACTGAGGCAGTATTGTGTCCATTATTTAGATGGAGTTATTGATTGTGAATTTCCATTTCAGATAGCGTTCTCCGTCTTGCTGATGTGTCATACCAGCACAGCAGCGCAAACAAAAGGGAATGCATATAGTTAGAAAAGCAAGAAACATTCACCCTTAAACTTTTTCTTCTTCAACAGCTCATTGTGTTGAATCTGAGTCAGTTTTGACTGTAGACGCTAAAGAGTAAACAGAGGCCAAGATAAGCATACCGCGCCGCAATCGCTGCCAGACATTTTACCGATTTGACTCGCTTTTCTAGGTTAGATCTAATCCATTCCTGTTGACGATCAATTTTAGCTGAGCAGCCTCAGAGAAAAGTGATACACTGGGTTTTCTGTTAAGTTTCCTCTTTTCTTGAATAGTTTAATATTTCTGCAACTTCCCTGTGGTCATTTTAGTATGTTCATGCACTTTTAAAGGGTGGAATGTCAAACTAAACAGTTTTTGTGTGTTTTTTATTACCTTTTTTAAGACTTTTCGTTTTGCTTTTTATATAAAGCACCTCAGCCAGATCTGACTCATGGGGAGATAAAAAGTATATAAAGTAAAACCAAGTCTTTTGCTAAGATTCCTCTTTAGGGAGTAAAAGAGAGACTGTACTGGGCAGTGGTGCAGGTGAGATTTGACTTCAAGGCCTTGGATGCGTCCGCATGCTGTGTAGTTTGGCTTAAAATGCATGTAACATGGTGCATATTTCATGCTGCATATTTGTGTGTGTAGCTTTTTTTTTTCTGTTATGCATTGATGCTGTACTTTCAAGAGCAGCACTCCCTTGTAAGTGTTCAGTTACATTACCAAACACATCTGTCGAGGCACTCCTCTCTGGATTGCTGCATAGCATACCCTGATACAGAGCTTGGAGTTAGCTGGTTGCTGTATCACATTGACAAAACATGACAGATGTGTTTAGGCAGCGGAGTGCTGGACCTGCCACATGACATTAGCCTCACACAGTCAGAAAGGATAGCACTGTGTATTCCCACACAGGGAGGCCAATCATGGACATAATAATGGTTTGTCCACATCGAGGGTCGGATGTCTGAGGCAGCCTGAGAGACTGCTGCAGAGCATAAGTGATGTAACATGAATCTTCCCGAATAACGGCGACTCAGTATCAGCATGGAGTATATCTAGGAATACTTTAGTTTGAAGCAAATTTCAAAGTGAATTTCGGGAGCTCAATTTAGCCCGTAAATTACCGCCATGAGCTTACAAGAAATGATCAAAGACAATCTCATTCTTCCTCCGTCATTGACTGAGACTTTTCACAAAAATCCTGATTAATCATTAATTCATCATAAGTAGAACCGTGCGCACAGGGTTTGGGGGAGCTGACATCTTCTTTGACAGGTGTCCTCACGCGGCTTTTCATGTTCATTTCTCATCTGCTGCTCAGCCTGTATGGAAACCAATCTGGGAATTACAAGGCAGTCCATTGTCGATAAAAATCCTGAGCTGATGACAGATCTCTCTTAAAAAATTCAAAGTGTTGTTGAATTATGGAAAGGCATAATGGGAGTTGCTGAGGTCTTTTTCGTTTCGGGTGTCACGGTCAAATGTTTCACGCAGTATCTTTATACCTCTATTAAAATATTGAATGCAAGCAAATAAAAAACAAGGCCTTTTGTTTTTTTCAAGTGGTTCACATTTTAAGTTTTAGTCTACTGAAGTATGGTAATTTCATTTAGAAAATCCCATGGTGAGAACTTAAAAAACGTGTTGACTTTGAAAAACCTCACTTAAATAGGTCTTTGATTACCGTAAAATTAACTGCCAGTTCCAATATATAACAGGAGCTCGTACTTACAACCTTTGCTCTGACCCCAGAGGGATTATTATGCAACATAATTACTGGCAACTCCATTGTTGGAAAAGATTTGATCCTTGAAATATAGATGATAGAAATCTGGATGTTTTTATCTGTAAATTCAGACAATTTTCCCCATATTTTTTAAGATAAATGTCTTGGGCTGTCGTGGGAAATAGAGGATCAAACTCAATGTGAGAAGAAATGAATGTCTAATAATACATAAATAAAGCAGAAAAGATGTGAAAATGAGCTCAAAGGGTTTTGCTAACACTTTCTATGAACAAAATCCCAAATTGAACATGAAGGCAGCATTAGATTTCAAGTTAGGTATTTTTTTCACTTTTGGATTTTTACTTGTATAGTTTCATATCATCCTTGACATAGGTGGGTTAACCAGCTCAGATGAAAAAAACAAACAAACAAAGCAAACACCTGTGAGACACAGATCTGTGAGTTGGGGTCTTTTCTAGCTAGCAGTAGACCACTCAGTGGTGTTGTTTTAGTGCCCCAGCCACACTTAATAAGCTTTGCAATAGCCTGGTATCATCTCTAAAGGATAGTGGACACATCGGGCCTGGGGGTTTAAGTGTGAAGTGCAGCGGCTGTCAACACGGCTGTGGTCACAGCAGAGGTCAGTGGCGTCCCCCCCCCCAGCTATGTTGCCGGTCTTTTCTTTTATTTCATGTGGCAAGGTCTCTGTTTCATTCAAACTTGCATACAGTCAGGTCCATAAATAATGGGACAGCGACACAATTCCAAAGTTTTTGGCTCCATACACCACCACAAAGGATTTGAAGCCAATTGGCCCCTTACTTTTGGTTCCTTAACAAGTGGGAGGCACATATGCAAATGGTTGGAATTCCTACACCGCTCACCTGATCTGGATGTAAATACCCTCAAATTAAAGCTGACAGTCTGCTGCAGTTAAAGAACATCTCTTGTGTTTCACTTCAAATCCATTGTGGCTGGTATAGAGCCAAAAATAATGGAATTGTGTCACTGTCCCAATATTTACGGACTTGATTGCAGAAACGTAGCCAATAGATTTAGACTGTTTCACTTGATATTTACTGTGATTTGTGACGCAGGTTTGTAGATCTCTTGTGTTCTCATCAAAAATCACCCAACTTTTCATTATTAAAGTTCAGATGCCAAAAAAAGTCCCAAACAGATCACATGCTTAGTCATCATCAGCCTTCAGACAATGTTCAAATCTGACAATGTTAAAAGGAACTTCAATCATGAGTGACGGCACAAGCAAAAATAAGTGTCTGCAAATACTTGAGTTTGTCACATGCCCACTCACTTCTCTCATCCCGTCTCTTGGCGGTCGCCATGGCAATGTAAGTTTCCTGATGAAAGCTGCCCACCAAATGAGATGCATACGTCATCCTAATCGGTCAGGCAGCCTGTTCATGCTTACAGGCCTACATCAAACCTTTAATTTGGCAGCTGTAGGCTTTAGAATGCACACATACCTCAGCACACGCACACACTGCAGATACAAGAGATCCTAATGAGAGCACACATGTTCAGCTCCAGACTCAGAGTGGTTCTGACTTCATTCCTTAAGCTAGGACCCAATTCAACACTTGATGTTGCTGTGCGGGTGTGACACTTCCCAGGCAAGGGCACATTCACACACCTTTCACAAGCTCCCTGCTCTTGGGCAGAATCTAAAAATAATGTGAGGGTGTTGCAGTGATGTGGTTTCACAGTAAAACCTCTTCTGAGCCAGAGACTTTTATTGCTTCTTAATTGGCTACAGGACCTTCTCACCTGCTTTATTGGATGTTTTGACAGCAAAAAGCCCAAATGCTTCCAGCAGCCTTGAAAGGTTTTCAATTTGATCACTGAGTCACTTTATTCTCAAACTGTGCAGTGGCAAATTTAATTGTGTAATCAAGCAAATGTTTTGATCTTCTTGTCACTTTGTGGAAGTAAAAATTTTCCCTGCCCACTTCTAGAATTAGGCTCTTTATTAATGTTTTGTTTCTAGGGTAACATTGTTTTGAAATTGTTAAATATTTGAATATCCAGTACTTGTTTTTTTTTTTTTTTTTATCAGTGATTCTGCCTCTTAAGGGGGTGCTAACATAATATACAATGGGATTATTTGTGGGCTGCTATTGATTCAACATCTGTGACATGTAGCTCTATTTAATAGGTAAAAAATGAAAGTAAAAATGTAAAGCAAACAAACATTAAAATAACAGTAATTAAAATCTAAACGACAAAGAAGAAAAACATAAAAAGTACGGAGAGAAAAAAAAAAGAAAAGCAATCCACTTTTTTCCAGACCCACTTCAATGAAAATAGCATTTTTGGTGAAAATGTAGATTTAATTTGCATTTTTAAGTACTTCAATATTCAGAAGTAGATGCAAAAATGTTGTTTGAAAAGCTTGTTCCGTAAAATCTATAGTCGGCGGGACAAGCTCCCTGCTCTGACGCGTAAGCCTGCAGACAAATAAATCCATGTACGTCTTCATTTTCCTTGTCTGAGCTGGAATCTGGCTCAAAACTGTACAGCAGGACAGCTTCAATAATGCTCACCATTTGTGAGGTTGTAAGGTTGAGGTTATGAGGGGCTGTCAGCTAGTGGGAAAGAGCACACAAATAGGGATGATGGGAAATTCGAGCAGGCTCACAACTCAGAGGCAAATTTCTGATGAGCGCCTGCCGCTCTCCAGAAACTATGTCCTAAAAAAACGACACAGGTTTTTATTTTATTTTGCCTTAAAAGGACATAACCATAAAATAAAAGACCACTGGCAACGCTTTTAAAATAGATCACAAGATGATTGGAGTGAAATTGTAACAACAGAAAACACTTCCTGTGTAGACAAATATATGTGCAAAATATGCCATTTTAAGTAAAAAAAAAAAAAGATGTTAGGATGAGTTTTAGAGGATTTATATCTGTGAGCAGTATTAAATATATGTGTTAGATTGTAGAGGTAGAATCCATGTTTAGAAAGTTTTTCTACTGCACAAACAAGGGCAAAATTCCGAGCCTCGGTGAGAAAAGCTGTTTTAGAGTCTGGTGGAGCACGGCTGCGCCCTCTGAAACCCTTTTCCCTGACGACAGGAGGCTGAAGAGGTAGTGTGAAGGGTGAGAGAAGTCGCCTGCGATGCTGATGGCTCTGTGAATGAGGCGGGTGGAGAGAAAATATCTGTGAGGGAGGGGCAGTGGGGCACCCATGATCATGCTGGCTGCATCCACTATGTGGTGGCTGTACGATTTCTGCAAAATGCAGTGTTGGAGCCAATAAGGTGGCTCTTAATGCCTATCTTGGTATAAAGGAGCACATGATGGAGGTTGGGAAGGTTTTTTATTTTTATTTTCTTAGTAGAAGGTATAGGTTTGAGTCCTCCTGGCCAGCAATGTGGCACAAAGAGTGTGTCTGAAATGTGCAAACCCATAAACTTGCTGCTCATTCCCGTCCACTACAGAACCTCTGAGGGTAGGATGTGTTTACGGTGACCTCCTTTTAAAGTCAAATTCATCACTTTGGTTTTTCTAACTCTTAAGAATACAATGTTTTATTTATTTATTTATTTATTTGTATTGAGGCATCACCAGGGCGAGGGATGTCTGGGCATCTTTGCTTAGACGGATACCCCCGTGACTGGTCCCGGATGAGCGGAAGAAGATGATTGAATGGATGGATGGATGAAATGCTCCTGTTCTGCACTTTTTAAGGTCTTATAGTCCAGAGCTTAGGTGATGACATGAAGGTTGATGAGTGGATTTAATGACAACCTGAATTACAACCTGAAATGAAATAGTACACTGCAAATAGAGGTAGCCTAAAATAAGGAAAGGAAGATTCATCTTAAGTGGAAAATGACTAGAAGTAGTAAAATCATGTCCATGTGGCGAGGAATTTTTACTTAAGAAATTTTAGAATAAAAAAACTTGAAAAATGAGTTTCAAACAAGCATTTAAAAAAGGAAAACTAAGGCAAAAAAGCTAACTGTTAGAATTACATCAGATTGAACGTTATTTAGCCAGATAATACATTTATCCTTTTTTTTTGCTTGTTCTAAGCAAATAGTTTTTGTTTGCTTTTTCTTTTGAGTTTTTAGTAAAGGTTGCACCATCTTAAAAAAAATCCTCAAATGAAGTTAAAACAACTTCCAACTGGGTCAAATATCTTGAATGTTTAAAAACAAGGTTATAATCTTTGCAGGTATCATATATTTTGCTGTGTTCACAAATGCATTTGTGTAAACCTTTTTTATAAAAATCACTTTCTATTGTTTTTCCAGTCTCTATATTTAATGGAAAGTCATAACACGTAGACAAATTTGTAGACAATCTTCACACAGGGCTTTGATCAAAAATTTATTGAAAGAGGTTTTTGTCATTTAGAATCAGCTGTGAAGGAGATAGTTTAGTTGTTTTATTGTAAGTCTGCATTGAACCAAACCAGAGGATACAAAAGAAGTTTGCAATACTTTATTTGCTCGGTTTACAAAGTCTGTAGTCTTCCACAAGTTGGCTTTGACTGGCACTCAGGGAATTGAGACCATGTACTTGCACTCCAGCATACATGTGAGGGGGCATATAAGGCTAATGGAGAAACCTGCTTGAAAGAGTAGATGGAAGCCCCCTGGCCTTGTTGTGCTCAGGAGCAATAGGACCCAGAGTTGCAGTTGAATTAAAAACAAGCTCTTTCAATTTTCATTATTAGGCATCAGGTGCTGTGCCATGGCCAGTCGGGCTTGACTGCTCTCCACCACCCTCAGAGCCTTTTAACCCTAATTGATAATATTAAGTTCTCTTTCCTCATGTTGCCAAGGAATCAGACAAGAGATGAAAAGGGTTGGAAGGATGGAGATAGAGATGGCATGTATCAAATTAGATGTTTTCTGACATTACGAGAAACGTATTTTGGTTTTCTGCAACCAATCACCATTGACCAAAGGGAATAATGAAAAGGTCGGAAGTCTGATGTTCTCGCTTTTGTGACAATGGACTCAGAATTACCGTTTTTAACTTACAAAAAGGGAGAACTTGGCATCTCAACCCATGAGCCATGCATCTATTTCTGCATCGTCTTCTCCCTCCACCCCGCCGTTAAACGCTGAGCGAGCCCTGCTAATCTGTGGGAAGAGGCAACTAAAGCTACTGCTAATCCATTCTGGAATTACGGGGGAGAACAAATTAAGAAACTTCAACTCATTAGCTGAGCTTTAATTCGCAGCCCCTCCTGGATTAATCCCCAAACTCAGCTGCTCCAGTTAATTATAGGGAGGCCCTGCTTGAGAGGTCCTTCATTGTGGGTCTGCTGTTGTTGTTCTTTTTGTTGTGCTGCATTCGGCCTGTGGGGTGTGTGTTTTTAAGAGTCTACCTCGTTGCATTTGACTCTGAAAGGCCAGGAAACATCAATGTCACAAAGGTCTCCTTTAGTGAGAACCACTAAATGTTTAATATTTCTCTCCTGGACGCCTTAAAAGTTCCAGTCATTTATTTATTCAAGGCTTCAAACAGTCAAGGAGAGGAAGGGGGGCATTTGATTGAGCTTGAATACCGCTGTCTTTTTTTACGCTATGATGCATGAACGTAAACTACATGATACATTTAAATTAAAAATATGCTCCTATCTCTTTCTTCCCACTGGTTTGAAAGAAGTTTCATGGCCTTATATACAAAAAAAGAGATTTTCAAGAGTCATCTGAGCTGAGCTACAAACTAAATGATAGAGCAGTTTGTTGTTCTTTTTTTGCACTTTGGCATTTTCTCTCTCTCAGCTCCGAGTATTGATGTGCACAAATGTCTGATATTGGTCCCTTTTGAGCTGCAACCAAAGAAGTGGAAAAAATGATTTGGCTGTGCTGTGTGAGCAGTGTTTCTTTTGAATGTTTAAACACAAGCATACAGTGTTTAGCAGGGCTTACATGTGTGGTGCATCCTCTGAGGCAGCTTGTAACTGATGTGCAGTAACTCCAAAACGGCAGTACAAACTAACAGATTTTTGCTCCTATGTCCAAGAGTGAGTTTGGAACCTATTTTTAATCCATAAATACAGGATTTTTAATTTGTGCTTTAGACGCCAGATACTCTGTAAACTGACAGTAGCTGCTGCTGCTGTGGCCAGCACCTCAAAGAGAGGATTTCAATGGCTTTCTGAGCTGTACAGATGGATTCACTTTTGAACTTTATCATTACATGGGTGATAAGCCACCCATAAGAGGGGGCTTTTGTAATTTCAAATATGGATAAGAGGCAGTGGAGGATCAAGCAGGAGCGATGGATGGGTAGATGGATGGGAAGATAGATGTGCAGGCTCGTGCTTTAAAGCCACTTCACTCCTCCTGCAGAGAGACACATGTGGGGCTTGTTGTAATCAGATGAAGCCCTTCAGGATACCTAATATGGACACTCTTCTCTACCTGTTTCCAATTTGCTTTTGTTTATGCTCAATTCTCCCAAGTAGCTTTGCCATTTGCAATCACCGCCTTTGTGATTAACCCACAGCGTTGTTGTCCAACAGATAGGGAGGCCCTTCCTGCTCCACTACACCCTATTGTGACCACATTGATTTGTGGGCCACATGAGGTTAATGTGGTGGCCACTAGCCATGGATCTCCTATCAGACTAATAAAGCTCGGTGGGATAACTTTGGTTAATACGTCCAAAGTCAAACATTTGAGATGTTCGTTGTCTGGTTCTAATTCCACTCTTTTGCCGCCTTTTGATTTCCATATGTTTATTTTATTAAAAATAACTCAAACACTCCTCAGTCTAAGAAAAATAGTCATTTCACACTAAAAAAAAATTGTGTAAGGTCACATGAAAGGAAATGCTGTTTCTCCAATTTAATTTAAAACAGCCTTTAAAGCATGTACAGGCACACAGCAACAAACAAAAAAAAAAAAAGAGCTGAAAAGAAGCAGAATACACGTCCTTGATCCTTTTCATTATTCTTAATTAGTTTTCCCATACACCAAAGAGAAGCGTTTGTTCTGTTTGGCTTTTCATTGTCCAGGAGTGATGGCAGATATCAAGGCATACAGGCTGTTTTACCAATGAACACAACAAAGCATTTCATGATGATGGATTGTCAAAACACTAGAACCTTCAAGCTCACTTGTCGTCACTAGTCATTATCTTCTATCTTCTTCTTGAAGGTGTAGTGTGAAAACAAATCCGATCTCATCTAATGAACTGCAAGGTTAAAGCCTTACCTCTGCCAACAGCTACAGTAAAAAAAAAAACTCTTTTTAATACCTGAACCTAATTAACTTTGAAATCTGGGGTTAATTAAACAAAAGAAGGTTAAATTAAGGGACTGTGATTTAAGTGGCGACATAACGGATTAAAACCACCTCCGTCTTTCTGTAAATCCCTGATCCTCAAACCAAATCCTCTTCTGATCCTAGTTTATTTTGCGACATTTGGGGTACAAATTAAGAAGCCCTTTTGTCTCCTTTACCACTGAAAGCACATATTTTAAATGGTTAAAAAAAGTAAAAATGTTATTAGAAACTAAGGATGTACCCAGATTCTAGATGAGTACATCCCAGAATAGCACTACATAACTTTTTTTGGAGCAATTGATGAACATGACAACAGCAGAGTCTGCAGAAGGGTAAAGAAACAGATTTAAAGATTTCTTCACTTTTTATTTTTCATCGAATAGCTCAGAGTTTCATATTTTTGGGGGGTATTTTCATGAATTTGTCCTTTTTTCCTCCTTGTATCACAGTGTTTTTGGGAATGACACTGTTCTGTAAACACATTTGGAGAAACATGTGTGATATGGACACAATAACTGAAACAGCCAGAAAACAACTAACATTTAAATGGTGCTATGAATACTACAGTGCCGATGCGCCATGTTTTTTGTGAGCTTCTACTGAGGCCACCAAAAAGCCTGCAACATTTTGTTTGAAAGCACTGCTCTCCACAAATGACCTTTCATGGGTGGAGAGAGGAGGAAAATTGGCCATTCGTTCCTTTTATAGGAGCAGTTGTGACATGGTGGTAGCCCAGCCATTGCTGGCACTTAAAAGCCCACTCCTCTTACTGCCACCTGTTTTTGTTGCACAGGCCTGCCTGCACTCAGGCTTTCAGTGTGGTTACTTTCTGTGCAACTTCATAATGCTGCCCACTAGGCTTGCAGCTCTCCATGGAGGGCTCTTCATTTTGCCTCTATCAACAATTCTTTATATCCACTACATGCTAGAACTAGCAGTCTAAACAGTTTTTGTTCTTGCATGTACATAACTTAAAGTGTTTCTTATTGAGGATATACTGACTCTATATCCTGAGGTTTTTTCCCTTGGTTTATCGCTGAGATTTTACAGAGAAGGGAACATTAGCAGGACCAACCAATATAACAGGCCCACCCCAGGTTGTCACTGAATTTAGGCCTTTCCCTTTAAGCGCATCACACAGACGGTTGAGACCTCAGTTCCACATGTTGTATATTTATCCCACCCAAATAGCTTCACTGATCCTCTCACTGTCTGGCCTTCTTTTTGTACCTCACTCCTCCACCATCAGGACGAAAGAAATAGCCAGAGGGGGGTCATTTGTATCTGCTGCCCCTGTTCTGTTCCTTGTCTTCGTTGTCCAGCCTGTAGGCCATCTAGTCATATGGAACCAGGTGTCAAACGGAGTAATGGCACAGATCGATGTCAGAGGATGCGCTAGCTGTGGGGAGGCACCCCCTCTTGCACATTTGGCTTTCTTCCAGTGGCTCAAAAACACTCCAAGGAAACTGAGCTTTTTCATGGCAGGAAGTGCTAAGAGGTTACATGAAGCATTGTGGAAACAGATTCCCTTTGTCGTACAACATCTGTCATGACCCTCCAGGAAAAATGGGTGGCAGGGATGTGTTTGGCTTGAAGAATATTTTCATCTTTTTTTTTTGTCTTAAGAAAGGAGATATAGCAGAATCAAATCCCCAGCAGTTTGCAAGAATCTAAAAGTAACATTCAATCAATCATTAAAATGGGAGCACAAAAAATAAGACTAATCGTATAGAAAATTGCATTTTTTTAAAACTTTTTCTATCATTTATTTCCTTACAAAACTAAGAAATGCCTATATTACTAAACATTGTCGACTGTTGTGTAGGCTTAAGACTTTAGGAGAGATTACGAGAGTAATCATCAAACTGTGGCTCCTCCAGGAATCGGCTATGAGAATGAATGGATTACAAGAAAGTAATTCCAAGCTCAATATCAGAAGCTATCCTGAAGCCAGGAAAACAGATTCTGATCTCATACTGTTGCCGTGTCCTCCGGCTCTGAGCACCCGTCTAACTACCTCTGAGACTTCCTAGTGCATAAACCACCTTTATAGCAACATCAAGGTCACAGGTTCACTTGGATATTCTACACCTCTACTTTCACCCAGTACTTTTGAATGGTATGCAGTGACTGCATCATCATGCATAAACAAGAACAGACATTTAAAGAAGCCAGGTAAGGACACTACAGAGAATGGACGTCCATCTCATTGTTAGGTCTCTGAAATATTTCAACAACAGGAACTCTAAAGTTTCCTGCAGTAATGACATGGAATCACATCTGTCACCCTGTGTTCGCGGTAAGACCCTGTCTCCTAAGAGAGAAAGTATGAGACTGCTAATGAGATCCCTCCGACACTTTTATCATAAGGAACCATAAGCACACGGCCACCCGGTTGAGCAGGGACTCATAGCTACACATGTGCGTGTCCAAACAAGCAGTCCCACCAGCAGAGCATGGACGGATGAAAGGAATGTGACATAACTAACCAAATCCATCTGTCCGTCTCTCTATCTATACAATAAAAGCCTGCATAGCACCCACTCCATCTATTCTTTATAGACTCCATTTTTTTGTCGTTCTGCTGCCTCCATCTCTCCTCTGTGATTAACAAATGACTAACATAAAATTGCATATTGACTCCAACAACAGTTATTTATAACATCATTGCCTAATTCCCCTCAGGCCCCCCGCATCCAACAGCGCATGCGACAGGTTAATGCTTTAGCCAATTTTTTGCAACAAAAACCTTCACAGCCACATGCCGGACTTCAAAATTCATTTTAGCTCTGTGTGCCGCCCATAATCACACCCCAAATGAAACATTTGCATGTCTCTGACAGTTAGGTGGTTCATTCACATTTTTGTTTTAAACATTGATTTAATACATCTGTTTAATACAATTCAGTGAAAAGAAAAAGTGAAGACAGACATTGACAAAAGCTACATATGGAATGCCATGAAAGCATCTCAGACACAGGAGGTTTAGAAAAAAAAAAAAACGTTGCACATTTTCTTTAAGCTCGAATAAGTTTCACTCTGGACGTGCATTTGGTACAGCTATCACAAATTATAAAGTTAACTAAAGCAGAGTGGTCAAAGTGAAAAAGAAAGCACATTTATTAGTTTTTCATTACTGGGTATGAATAGACACGTTTCTTTGTGCAGTCTGGGTTAAGATCTTGATTACAGGAGCAGACAGGATTTTATTTTAATTTCTTTTCTTTCAAATGTCATTGTCGTCTATTAAAAGCAGCAAAACAATTTCAGGAAAGACTCAAGTTTTTACCCTTAAAGCGAAAGACATGCAATTTCCAAACAATCCTATTTCTGAACGGATGAAATGATGTAGCCTTATTGTTGGACATTTGAAAATGATTGATGTAGCCATGGCTTGTAAAATGTACTGTATTTGTTGTCCCTTTTCTAAAACATGAAACACACACAGGGTCGATCTTGAGAATTTTGATTGAAATATATTGATTTAATAAAAACGTTTGTACCAGACCCCTGGGAGCACAGACGAGGAGTGATGTGTGTGTATGTTACAACGCGGCTGACATGCTCACTAAATATCGATAATGACTAGAATGGTGACGACAAACCTGCTTTATGCCGGTCAGTGGCACAGTCATATTAACGACAAGTCTGTGATTTACCTGAGTGCCCCATTTTCACAAAGTGGAGGGAATGCTGCTTGGTAACAAGGCATGAAATTGGTCTTAGTAGCGGCATGAAATTAGAATACACATTTGTGCCACACCACTGCTCGCTATTCACCAGGTACCAGATAGAGAACTCACATTTAATTAAAGTATTGATACTTTTTAGATTATGGTGCCCATTTACTCCTACACCACAGTTTCTTTTCTTTTTTCCAGACTTCATGATGCTCAGGTACAGGGCTCACTGCCTTGTCAAGTGGCACTTTTTGATTATTTGTGGAATATTTCATAAAAGGGAACACTTTCATGAAAAGCAGGGTCTGCACTTTGACATACTTATCTCCTTTTTTGTAGTCAGATACTCTAACAGGTAGATTTACCGGTCTGCAACTTGAGGAACAAAAACAAACTCCTACTAAAACTGGAAATACTTTGTACAGCTGAACACAACTTCGATGTTACATCTTTGATTTGTTTTTCCTTAACGCTTGTGCTGTCTTAGATGACCCCACCCTTGCATTAACGTGTTCTCCCTACCATGACAAAGGTGGATAAAGGGGGAAAGATTTCATGTAATCCATGGACACCAGTGAAGATCACAAATCATTGAAGAAAAAAGGTTCAGAGCACTGTCTAGTGGGTCTAGATGACCCCACTCCCAATGTTAAAGTGCCTAGGATAGCACAAGGGTTACAACATTTAAATCAGGGCTTCATGGAATCCAGCATCACAGGAAGAAGGCCCTGGTTCAAATCCCAGGTGGGAGCTTTCTGTGTGTAGCTTGCATGTTCTTCCCATGCATGTGTGAGTTTTCTCTGGTCGCTCCAGTTTCCACACAATCTCAAAAAAGATGCTTCATAGGTTAATTGATGACTTTAAATTTCCCCTAGGAATGCATGTGTAGACCGTTAAAGGGGTACTTTTCAATCAAGTAGCACTAATAACCTCAAAAAAAATTGGTATTTGTAAAAAAAAAAAAGAAGAAAATAAAAGGAGCATGCATAATGATTTCCACAAGGATTTGTTGATCTTGACATCTTGACCTTTGTGCTATCCTATGGGGTGAAGATGACCATTGACGTGTTCTTCCTACCATGACAAAGGTGGATAAAGGTGGAAAGATTTCATGTAATCCATGGACACCAGTGAAGATCACAAATCATTGGAGAAAAAAGGTTCAGCACACTGTCTAGTGGGTCTAGATGACCCAACTCCCAACATTGAAGTGCCTAGGATAGCACAAGGGATAAATAAAAGTAGCATAAAGAGTCCTTCACACCTCCAATTCCAAAAAAATGTTTATGTGAACGAACGTTTTGCCAAATGCTAGAAAATTGATCATGGGTGGAAAAGTCTTTCATATATCAGATTAATTCAGGATGAATTCAGGACATTTGCACCGCTTCAACATTTCACATCAAGCCTTCTAACTGTAGGTGGCAGACCAGTGCTGGAAGACAGAATAAAAGGAAAAGAAGAAACCCCTCCTGCCTGTCTAGTATGAACACTGTGGGCTAAACGTGTGTATAAGAACCTGCATTAGCGTGTTTTTGAACATGCCCGGTGTGAATGCAGCAAACCCTGAGCAGAGGGCAAAAACCTACCAGATATATATTTTTTTCCAGCTGCAGAAATGAAACCTGATGGTGAGAGTGAGAAGGTGAGCCACAAGGTTAAAAAAACTCATCTTTCTCCCCTCTATCTATTTCCTCTACCCTGTCATGCCTATGGCTAACCTCTCACCTTCTCCTCTCTGTGCAGCCGCTCATACTCCGTCTTTCTGTCTGCCGGCTTCCATTCCCACTCATGCATAAAATAAATGTGTGCCTGAACCTGATGCACACGCAATATCCTGACAACCAGTGGGCTAAACCTAGAATTTACCTCAACAGCTGGGTTCACCATCAGCTACAATTACAACCATTAGCATGCTTAATTAACAGATTTGCTGGCAGCTCATACAGGCTGAACATAGTTCCTCCTTTCTGCTTTTAACCACCAGGTCTCCAGAGATTCAACACCCACATCACTCCCTCACAAGGTAGGAGGCTAGTATCATTGAGCAGCTTAGCCCCAAAGGAGAAAAGAGATAAAATAACAACTTTTTTTTTTTTTTTTCTGTTTGTTGTCTGTTTCAGTGACCTCAGCTGTGATTGATGCAGACCGTCACCGCTGGGTCGTCTGAAGTGATGCGAGTGGTCAGACACTGTGAACATGTAAACAAAAGCTGTGTGAGTAAAACAATCAACTCCTCGTCATTGTAGCTCACTGCAGGAAGGAACGTTGGCTGAAGTGATCTGGCATACTTCTAAAAGCAGCCGGAAAATATGGGTTGCGAGAATTCATTTCCATGGTACTTAGTGTTCTGAAGCATAAACTAAAGTTATGTGTGTGTTGTTGTAAAGTTTGCAGCAGCAAACAACAAAAGCAGTTATGTTCACGCAGACAGACTCACCATCTTCTGGTTTGTTCGTAAACACTTTTAGTTGAAGTCTTTGCTGACTCCTACACAAATGCTGAGTGAAAAAACAGGAGGGCCTCTGTCTGCACTTGGAGCAGGATGTTAAAAGTTTATTTCTTAAAGAAGTTTTTATTCATTTGATGCAACATCTTCTTTTTGTTACTAAGGTTTATCAACATAAATTTATGTTCAACCTTGAGAAATTTCTTAAAGATGCACTCAGATGAAAATGGTGCTTTTGGTGTTTTTAACTCCATTTTTCTGATGATGGAGGGAAAGACAATTTGGATTGAAATGCCATTTCTGATTATTTCTTTATTTAAAATGTTGTAAATCTGGAGCAAAGAAAAAAAAGGCCATTGTTAAAAGCTCCATTCGGATGCATCCATGTACATCTTCGTTTTCCTTGTCCGAGCTGGCATCAGGCTCAAAAGGTAGCGGCAGAGTGTGTAAACAGATGGATGATGGGGAATGTGGGCAGGCTTACTGCGCACAAAGAGTTTCACCCACATTTTAAAAGGTTTTAAGAGTTTGCCTGAAAACAGCATCATCATAATTAAAGGATCACAGGGAAAGCTTCTAAAATAGATCAAAAGATGATCCGAGTGGGACCTTAAAGTATTCACATATATTGATTAATTCGTTATATAATCATGATTTTTTTTTCTTAGGAATGATAGAAAGGTTCTTGGTTTTTGACACAAAAATCTACCTGTGCACATAGACAGGCTGATTATTGCATTCTAAGGTTTTGCTTAAAACTGGTGCTATTTCTCAAAAAATATCCAACAGATTTTAAATAATTCTGTGATTCTATAATTCTTACCCGTAAGGCGCACCATTATCACTGTAGTAAGATTTCTAATGCTCTGCAGAAAGACTTCCCTGCTGATTATTTAGCAAGATAATTCAATTTACTGTTCAAGAAAAAGAGAAAAAAAAAAACTTCATTAAACCCTAAGGGGAAACTAAATAACTTGGGAACTGAGGTGGGATTATGTAAATTGATGCTTAATTGCCTTGTTTAAATAATACATTTGTGTGTTTTTTTTCTCTACTTGTCCAAATGTACATAGCAAACTATTGTTGTAGATGTGTACATACTTCAACAGGTTCACCATTGGACACCTTTTAAAGTAAGTTTAGAACTTTATATAAGACGATTTCAGTGCCACAGTGGTGCTGGAGGAAGGGAGAACCCAATTAGAAGTGGGCACTGGTGCACAGTCGTCTTGAGAGATCGGCTGGCTCAGTTAAAAATGGATCATAGTGCTCAGCTTATTAAGATGTCATCTGTGCAAGCTCTGCAGGTTCAGGGTAAATACCCTCATGGCATATTCTTCAGTTTGCACGTCGATCCACTCTGTCACCGTTTGTGCAGTCGATGGCTCTTTAGTGGCTGTCACTGGCTGCCTAGAAAGCTTCATAAACATCTTGCACTTTTTCACCTAATTAGGCTGGAGGGATTTCAGTAAAATGCAGGCAGGGGGGGGGAGGCTGTGGGGGTTCTACTCACATTGGCAGTAGTTAAGAAGTCACTATATACCTCCATGAAGTGCCAGGGCTCTCTCATTCTCTGCCTTTTTTTTTCTCAATTCCTAAACTATACAGTACCATGCCCTTCTTTGAGTTTACTATGAATGAAATAAAGTTTTCCCTACAACTTTAGGACTGGAAATTAAATTAATTTTTATTCTTTTTTTTTGTCTTGCAGTATAATTCTGTTTTGGTATTCTCATTCAACATTACTGTGTTTACTGATCATATTGCAGTCATCTCTGCATTAAATGCAAATACTGCTGGCGGTTATGTTTTGAATAGATAATACAGCTCGAGCATTATCTGCTGAAAACAACAATGATTTCCCATCTAATTAGGCTCCTGGCAGAATAGAGAGTGCTCTGATTCAGTTATAACATTTGCTAACGGGCGTCCACACTATTTGGCTTTTGCCAACATTTACACACATGCGTATGGGCACACAAACATTAATGGCCACGCATAAGGACCAGACACAGTGTGAGAAATGTGAGAAAAAGACATCTACATAGGCAGACCAGCTGACCGGAGACTTGCAGAGCTGCTGATGACTCCAGGGAGAAGCAAAACAGCATTTCTCCAGCCGCCCTTACGTTAATTACAACAGACCTTCGCTCTGGATAAATATTTATTCCGAGGATACAGCAATCTGAATACATATTGTTCCCAGCCAAGGTCTGGACAGTCCGGACAATGAAATGCTGCACAGAAACAGGATTGGAAAATAACTAAAAAAAAAAAAAAAGCAAAAGAAGTAACTGACAAGCAATTACATTTTTGCACGATGACATCATAATAGAAAACAGGTCTGCAACAAAGTTACCAGAAAAAGACCATTAGAAACATGCACAAAGTTTTTTCTTTTTTTTTTCTTGAGGTTAGTTAACCACCTTGGTAAGTAAAAAAAAGAGCATTTTGTAAATGCAACATCACTGTTTAACACCTTTAACATTGGGAGTTGGGTCATCAGTGCTCTGAACCTTTTTTCTTCAATGATTTGTGATCTTCACTGGTGTCCATTGATTACATGAAATCTTCCACCTTTACCCACCTTTGTCATGGTAGGGAGAACACCTCAATGTAAGGGTGGGGTCATCTAAGATAGCACAAGGGTAAAAGTTCTTTTGTGGCCACTAAAAAACTAAAAAAACTTGCAGAAAAAATATCTCCATCTGTGTTTTTTATTTTTGTATTTGTTGCAAAAGTGTACATTGCTTTGTTGATTGACAATGATTCTTGATTTACAAAAGTTGCTTTTCAACACCAGTCAGCAGGTAGTGATTTCATAAGTCAGGGTCTTTTGAATGAAAATGGCTGAAAAAAGCCAAGAGAGCTAAATACTAAATGCTCCACATTTGTGTTCTCATAGATGTGACTTCCAAATTTTAATGAGCCCTTCCTCTTTATTTCTTAGATTTGCATACGCACACATGCGCACACAGACAGTCCTTCCCCTTTGCTTTGTGGGCCAGGCAACATCTGCGTTTGGTGCAAGTGGAAGAGCAGCTAATGAACCAAACAGAATGCTTGACAATCACATCTGCTGACGCTTCCCAGCTGCTGCCAGCTGGTTGGCCTTCGCAAGCCCCCTTAGACCAAGACCTAACACCGACCAAGGTAAGCACCAGGGAGAGACACCGCAGACATACACACACATCGAGTTTGTGAGACTGCATTTGTGTGCATACTCACAAACACAACAAACCCACAGGCATGGGTTTCCTGAAAATTAGCTTTTTGAGTCTGATCCCTGCGGTACCAAACAGCTTGATTTTAGAAAAAAACTGAGGTTGCAGACGTTAAATGCGGAGGTGGGAGCAAAACGAATACATTTGACCGTAGTTAATGTAAAGTGAAACCGCAAAAGCCATAACCGACTGGTGCTACATCCACTTTATGCAGATGCATACTGGATATCTTTGCTACACGGAGCGGTACCTTTTTACACCCCAGAACACAACATCCTGTTTCATTATGCTGGTTGTGACTCCCTCTATTTCTACATGTGTTCATTCAAAGACCCACATTTAAGAAAAAATAAATCTTAATGTCATTGTGGTAAACAAGCAAGTTGCCATGTTTTTTTCAAGAAAACCTTCTACCAAATGAAAAAAGGCTTTTGGTTTGTCGCTCTCTCGAGGTCAGTTGTTTCCTTACATACAGTAAGTTTTACATGCAAAGTTGCAAATGATAAGACCCCAGTGGCATGATGGGTCCTATACTCCTATGAATGCAGAAATGTCTTGATTGTTTATGAATATTATGTTGAAATTACAGAGTTTGAATGCTGATAGAACCTCAACAAAAGTGAGGCTCAATGGACTGTGATGGGTCACCAACTGGATGTAAACCCAAAACAACTGGAAAATTGGCTAGTTAGTTTATTTATTTATTTTTTATTCGGTTTGTACTGAGCTAGTGTTATATTACTGGATGGATAACTTTTCTTGATTGCAATTAGAATTGTATTTTATTCTTAAGCAACTGAAAAAGTTGTCTAACAATTTCAGCACTTTGGGACTCAGGGAAAACAAATCACAGATATTTAACAATACTTTTTTTTTAATGATTCAGATATAGTGAACTTGAATTTTAATTTGAATTGATCCGACAATCCATCCATCCATCCCTCCATCCAGTTGGATTTTCATTTTGAGAAAACACTTTGAATGGGTTTGGGACACCCCCATTGGTATTTGGAATTCCTGCAAACATTTCGTTACGACTCACAAATCATTGATTGTTACGTGTCAACATTGACTATAAAATATCTGGACCCGGTGAGTGTGATGTCACCAATAAAAAATGGCTGTCTTCCAGCTCCAACAAATAGAAGGCAATTCAGTCGTCATTGTTTTTTGCGACAGGAATGCTGCTATGTTGGAGTGAGATGACGTTAGTATGCCCTGATTGGTCCAGATCAGTTTGACAGTATTTCAGAATTCCTTCACTACTCTCTGCATAGTGCATTATAATGCGTTTGCCTTTTTGCAATGCTGTCGAAATCTACAATTCCAAAATTAGGTTTCCCGAGAAATTTCCCAGAATTCTCAGAAAAAAACAAGTATGCATCAATATTTACTAGACTGGCGAATATAGACAACAATGCAACGTGTTTGGATAATTTTTGCAAAAAAAAAAAAGTATTTCAGTATACATTTTTTTGATGAACCATCAACATTTCCATTATCTGAACACAATGTATTCATAAACGTGCGTCATAAATATACGTCATAAAATGCTCATATCAATTAGATTTTTGATTGTGAAATTGGTGATGTCATATTTGCTCTTTAAAAAAGAAATAAAAAGTAGTCAGTATGGTGTCCAATTTGCTTTTGAAATCCAGGGCACTATATAGTCCCGCACTAGCAATAGCTTTTTAGTAGTTAGGGATTAGGGTGGGCACAGCCCGAGTCATGGCTTCCATGGCAAACACTTTCACCAATCAGGAGTGAGCTTATTAGAAGTCCACCTTCCTACAGTTGGCTCGGGAGATTCTGTCTATCAAGTGTTTCAAATGTTCGATGAGCGGGCCAACAGGCACCTTTTATTTAAGCATCTGATTTGTCCGTTTATAACTTAAATGTTGATGAAGGTTCTCATTCATGCAGGTGCCGCAGGTTAAATGTTATTTTCAGTCTTCTAGGTCTTTGTCTGTCTTTTTATCTGTATCTTTTTTTTTTTAAATGTGAAATTCCTTCGTGTGACGGGATATCAGGGACTGTGCAACTGAACATTCTCACACACAGGCTTTTATGTCTTTTTCTGCTTCCTGCTGCCCTCTGTGGACCATCTTGCCAGATTTCTTTGTGCACACACTTTCTCACAGATTACCTTTTTTTTTGCCTCACCATCCTTATCCCGCCCACCATGTCCAGGATCCTAATTTAGTGAAAAATGGCTTGTCTTTTCTGATTACATTGGATAACAATTTTGTCAAGGCTCTTCTGGCACAAGGCAAGGAGCAGGCCCATCAGCAGCTGCAGCTAATTAGCCACTATCGCTAGCTCTTTTGGCTCACCCTCTACCGCTTCCCTTTGGCCCAGTCACTGCGAAGTATGAATTATTGGATTGTTAAGATAAACGAAGCCTGGCAAGTAGGAGAGCCAAGAAATAATAGATATGAAAAGAGGTGATAAAAAGCATGTAAAAAGTGAAAGATAATACAAAACTGTGGAAAGCAGCTTCTGATTCCCACTGTTTATCCTCATGTCCTTTATTTTAACAAGAAAGTTTATGTAACTTCTGTTTCAGTTTGCATCAACTGCGGTCAAATCGATTCAGATCGACTTCTACCTCCGCATCAAAAGCAGAGATAACCTTTGTCTAACACCCACAGAAAAACCCAGTGCTGAAGATGTAGTTTTACCTTAACGTAATCAATTTTCTATTAACTTCAAAGTATGAAGGTATATTTGTAACAAAGCCCCTAAAGAAGGTAGGCTGCCCTCCTCACACCAATTTTTAATAAGAACACACCTGAATGCCCTTTTCGCTACATTTTTTTCCCCTACATTCACAAGAAATTGCACCTTAGATAGCAGAAAAACCACTGCAGAGACTCCAGAGTACTTCAGATGATTTGCCTTGTACCACCACGGTGTTACTAGTTGCTGACCATGCTGAAAAAATGTTGCTAAATTACTGTGATAAATAAAAAAAGTGGCCTGATGAAAACACAAGGCAATCAGCAGAAAGTCTGGTCAAGGACAAACAGCAAGCGATAACATGTGGGTCAATCTTATCCTCTTCTGATTAATTCCAGGTCCTGTTTACTTTACACTGGATACAGTGTCATCAGCAACCTCTATGTTAATGGCAGTTGCAACGGGGTTGCAAGAATCTGGCCCAGAGAGAGCTGAGAGTGTACAAAGATTAACCTCCTCACCATTAAAGCCATTTTCTTCCTGTCATCCCTCATCCCACTGCAAGAACAGGGAAAACAGAACAGCTGTATCGAAAAAAACAAATGCTGTAGGAACATTATTTTGAAAGGACGTGAAAATACTAAAATATTTAACACCAACAATTTCATAGATCTGCCCTCCTGTAATGTAACTGAACAAATCAGCCTCCCGTCAAAGGTTGGCAAAGTCAATTCTTAAAGTAGAAAAATATCCTCTGTGATACAAGTACCTTGAAAAATGTTGAAATATGAAATAATAGCTGCTTGAGTAATAGATTATGAACGGTTTGGGCGGCATGTGTTAATCAAACTGTCAGGGTCCTTCAATAGCCGAATAGGCTGTAAAATTACTTGCGGAGTCAGATTTTTTAATTAAATTGGAATATTATGTGGGTCAGTTTTTTAGACCAAAAATAGCTAAATGATATCAGAACACTGGTTTTTAACTTTGTTTCATGTGTTTAACCATCCGCCTATGTGAGATAGCATACAGTGTAATGATTGTAATGAGTAAAACATACACTGTTTACTAAAAAGACAAACATTAAAATAAAAAGGTTTAGGTTTTAATATTTTCAGTAGAAATATTTACCATGACAGTACATTTTTAAAGGATGTGTGCGCATATTTTATAGCTGTATATTTGTGTAGATTCCATCGGTTTTGTAATACATGATTTTTTTCCCCCCAGAAATATAGAACCCATGCCAATATTCAAGGTGTATTATAAATTGAAGCTGCCAAAAAAATAAAAAAAATCAAGTCTTTATTTAAATGGTGGTGTTTTGACTGACATCCTTCTTTGCTTCACGCCTTCCTTTCCCACCTAATTAAAAAAACAGTTATAACCTCAGAGCTTCAATGTAATCTAGTAGGGATGTGACTGACTTATTATGGGCTGATACACAAACTTATGCACTTAGTTGTGAATAGTGCAACTAATTATAAGTCTCTTTCCAAAGAGCTGTCAAAGTAAACATGAGGTTAGGTGTTATGAGGCACATTGACATTCCCAGCTTGTACAAAGTTTACTTTAACACATAGAGTTTAAAGGAGATTCAGCCTTTTCTTTCTTTTTGTAAATCGCGATGCTATAATGCGGTGTGTCCTTAAAAATAGACATCCCCTTATATCTGTGCATTTAATGAGTCAAGGGATAAAGTAAGTGAAAAGCCTGCGTAGTCGCAGGTGCTTTCATGCTATTCGAACATATGCCAGCAAGCTTGGTGTCAAAAGCACACATATTTATGAGCAGCTGTGGTTCATCAAGGTGAATAGTAAGTGGTGTTGAGAGAATAACATCTGGTTCTCGTGTAGCCTCCCTTCAGTGCGTCAGCCGCCTTTTGATGTGTGTGTACTTTTATTTGTACATACATAGGGTGCTTTCACAGGAGATGAAAGTACTAGAAGAAGAAGAAACACACACAACACACACAGCCCTGGAAAGTCTCAAAAGCTAAGCAACAATGTGTGTGATTTGCACTCCAGTATTGAACTTCACATGTCAAAAGGCTGACACGTGGGAATGTTCTATTTCCCCATACTGCATGTGCACCAGAGGGTTGTGGCTTTTTCAGAGTCAGGAGCATGAAGCAAATACATAGCAGATGGAAATTCCTGCAGAGAGGAGAAAAAGAGAAATACAGTTTTGTCTTGGTTTTTAAGAGTCTTTAAGGAATCAGAAATTATGCATATGAGTGTAATTCAAAATCCTTGTTAGTTAAGTAAAGTAAGGCTCTAACATTAATTTATCTAGGGAACAACTCTCTTTATATTTGCTTTATTTCTTTAAAACTAGAATGAAATTTCAAAGTAAGACAAACACACATTGGGTTTCATGGTGAGTGCATGTCAACATTAAATACAAGTGTTTTCAAGCATGAAATAATCTGACTAAACGGCAGCAAACATGTTATCAAGGAGTCAATTCAACTAATTTTGATTAACTTAAGGATTCATTATATGCTATACAGTACTATATATTATATTAAAGGGCAAATCTTCCTTCTTTTTTTTTTTCCAATCAAGTTATGATTAATCCTCCAACGGTTGATATATCTATGTATGGATATATATCCTCTTTATTCATCAAAAAGATTTATTTTGACGGAATAAAAATATATATTAAATAAAGTGATGCTTCAATAAATCTGATCATTAATACCACACAAAAATTTTTTTTCAAGATCTAAAAGCTTTATTTGTTGCTGTATTTCAATTCAATTCAACTTAATTTTATTTCTACAGCCCAATATTACAACAACAGTCTGAACAGGCTTCGGTATTTGTAAAAAACATAAAATCAGTAATAAATTACAATAGTTCTTAGTCAACAGACGAAGCTAAACTGGGCATCCCTGCCCTTTGACCGTCCTTTTAAGTAAAAAATAAAATAAAAAAAACTATAATGAAAAAATTTCTTTTTTCAGAAAAGTATTTTTCTGATGATTTCCTTCAAAATAGTTTTTTCAGTAAACCACAAAAAAGAAAAAAGAAAAGTCTAATTCTCACGTTCTCCGTCCCATTTGGTGTGTGAATAGTCACAACACAAACTCCACTCAACTTTTTTTTCACAAACACACGTATGGGGGCTTTGATGATGACTGATAAACTACCCTTTCAATAAATGTTAGCATTAATCAGACAGATAATGCTCTGCACCCTCATTGCATACTTGACAGATAAGAGATGGATTATGGATGTTATGTAGAGGCAATGAATGACACACCCCATTAGGTGTACAGGAAAGGTATTCGAATCAATAACTCTGTCTCTTGTAGTGAACTTAATTCTTCCTTGGAGGTGAAGACCTGTCAGACAATGACACCTCTATTTGTTTAACTTGTCCCTTTTAGATTCGTCATTGTCACATATTTTTTTGAATGGGTGCTGTGAACTCTTAGTTGGGTGATGAGCTTTAGGGGAAGTAAACATTATTTTGACCCTGGCTGATGTCCTTTGATAAGTTCAGAGGAATATTTAAAAATACTTAATAAAATAATAAATACAAATGCAAATGTGTTTTGACTTTTTATTATATATATATATATATATATATATATATATATATATATATATATATATACAGTATATATACAAATAAATAATGAAAACATTATGATAGTGTAAGGAACAGAATTATATCAAACCAGCCTTGTATCGTGCTACTTTATCAAAATACGGAGCAATCAGTTGTAGAAAGAAAAATTTATCAACAATAACAAATTAACGGGGGAAAACAGCGTTACAAAAAAAAAATAAACATAATGCTTTGCTCTGATTTTGAGAAATGGTTAAAGCAGAGGGACGGGAATCTGACTGGGTCCTGACTGATTGTTTTTGAGTAATCGCTCCACACAGTGCGTAAGATCCTCCAGGCCAGCTACACTGCATCTGTCCAAAGACAAAGCTAATCGTGGAAGACGGCGATGTGAAGGATTGTGGTGGATGGGTTCACCGCAGGGCAGCTAGGCTCACGCTGAGTGTGATGTTTGTGTGTGTAAATGTGTGTGCATGAATGCCACTTTGATGCTGGGCTCAGTGTGTGGGTCCGAACTCGCACATCACAGAGGCTTACCTCAAACTCCACAACTTGTTCATGTGGCATGTTTTTTTATTTATTTATTTTTTTTGTACACGATAGTGTGCTTAGATGTCTACTAAGTTTGTCTCAAAAGCGGAGACCACCTCAGGCTAATATTGCTTTGCCGTATAAAGAAACAGTTGAGCCAATCTGCTGTGGCTCTCTGTGAAGAGATAAGTGAGGGTGAGAGTTTGTGAAAAATGTCCTTTTTTTCCACGTCATTGGGTGCAATTCAAGCCTTGTAGACTGCACATAACGGGATTCTTTTTGTAACTTTTAAAAAAGGATTCAGACTTCTATTATGGATTGAAAACCAAAAAGCAAAAATGTCCACCAAGCGTTTCAGGATGAGGCTTTACACCTGGTTTACTGGTCCGTCTGTGGTGCATCTCCATCGCGTTGCGCGGTCGGTCCGTTTCATGACCGTGAGTTAGTTTACTTTGTCTCTGTTGCGTCTCCGGACTGTCCACTTTTGCTTCAAGATAAGTGCTTTGTCCTGCCCTCCCCCCACAGCCCCCTCAATGAGTAGTTTTGTTGTCCATAGTGAAAATGGACAACCATGTTAACGTTATTGTGTAGGTATGTCACCTTAATTATAAAATAAAATGTAATACATTTTTGGTTTAAAAGTACAACGGAAGATTTTGTTTTAAAACATTGGACTCGTCTCTCTGTCTTTTTGCCACAAAATCAACACGTGGACAAACTGGAAATGGAACTGCTGCGTAAAGCTTGTGTTGCGTTGCAGAAAGACGGCTCTCAGAGGCGGACGTGATAGAAGCAATGTAAACATTCCGATTGATAAATGAACATTATATATTTTTTCTGTCAACGCAATGGAGACACACCAGTCTAAATCTGGCTTTACAGAGTTTTGTCACTGACTTCCTTAGTGAAAGATGAAAGCAAAAACCTTCTCTTGTGAGATAATGATGAACATCATTTTTATTTCTCCAGACGTCTGCTGTGGTAAAATGATAGCAGTGGAAGGAAAGTAGTCATCTGGAAACTCCGAAGCCACTGGGAGGTTTTGTCAAACACGAGTGAGGATGCTGAATGAAGGATTTTAACAGGGGGGGGGAGTGAGAAGAGGAGTGGCCTCCTGGGTCGTCTGTACCTCAGTAAATGGGAAAAGTAGTGGAGGTTGTGAATAACAAATTAATTAGAAATGGGAGCAAGATAGCAATGGATGAGGGGCCTAACGGAAAGGGTCCAAGACAAGAAAAAAAAGAAGAAAAAAAGCCAATCATGGAGCAGTGAGCTGTGAGCCCCATCCATTATGTGGAGACTGACAAGTTACCAGCAGTCAGAGCAGAAGCTGCACTTAATAAATCAAAGCTGACAACTCCTCCTTGGCCCTATCTCAAGTACAGCTTTCCTACTTCCCCAGCTTCTATTAAGCTTCACCTTCTGCAAATGTGAGCTCTCCACCTTTCTGAGAGCTCTACATGATCTGGATATGTTAATCCCCTGGTTGTTTCCTAAAATATACACTCCCTACTAGGTTAAACATCGGTAGTGACACTCAGGAGGTAACTGGTTTGAGCCAAAAAGGTTGTTGCATTGTGTGATCTGTGGAGCTGGTGAAAAAAATAAATAATGGAGGGAAAACACCTTTGACATAAATAATTGTGGTTACTTCTTTCATTTGTCTTACAGGGGTAAATAAATGGTACTACCACATTCTCCTTTACCATCCAAGATAAATTAAGGCTAAATTGGGTGTCCTACTTTATTTAAAATGTGCATACAGTTATAAAAAAGGACATGACTCATAGTTGTACAGTATTTTATCTGTATGGTAACCTGGCATAGTTAAACAGACTTGAGGTAAGAGCTCTATTATAAAGTTGCATGAACAAACATTTTTAAAAAAGTTGATGTACTACCATAAGACCTGCAGAGGAGTCACGTTTTAATTGAAAGAAGTTTGTGCTTTCTCTAGTTTTTTTTTTCATTATCATTCTTTCATGCTTGCTTTTTATTAGGTCAAAATCTTTCAAAGGTTGACCAATTAGCACCTGCCAGAGAAGCAGAACATCTAAACAAGTCTTCTGCAGTTGCAGCACAACATTTTCAGCAATTAGGACTCTTGCTTGTACTAAGTGGAAAAAGCTCTTTAGGGAACAATTAGATGCACACACAAACATGCATCTGAACACACACACACACTGAAAAGAGGAAAAACAATCTGTGTAGATGCTTAATTTTTAGCTGCAGACCCCCTATGTAGTGTAAAAGTTCAAAAGCAGCCTTGACCCTTGATTTCATCCCCATCCTTGTCTTTGGAGACGCTTTTGTGAATAGCTTGATTATAGTTCACTTGTGTGCTGAATAATGACACAAGCATGTTTTGATTGTAAAGGTCAATGACTTAAAACATGGGGGGGGGGGGGGGGATGAGTCAGGAAAACATGAGTAATGCTCCTATTCAGGGGGTGAGTAATTTAGGAGAAGTCAGGATGCAGAGATCTTTGTTCTGCCCAGATGCAGCTAAGATTCCTGCTTGCTGTGGATTTCTGCAGCACTTGGGGGCAATTTTCATCTGATTGGAAAATGTTTTGCGGTTTCTTCAGATTTTTTCTCCATGGACTCTCATTCATTGTCAGAACCTAATGCTTTAATCCATCTCAAATTAGTCCTCCAACTCCTCTCAATGGCTTTTAGCAATTATTTGGCTTCTTATTCATGAAAGTAAAAGGAACAGAAGTTCAAAAGGCAAGGCAAGTTTATTTGTATGAAGACGATTCAAAGTGCTTTGCGTGAAACGTTAAAATGAACTTTTAAAAGATTTATTAAAAGGTGATTTTTACAATGGAAATGTAAAGAAAGTCCAAAAGAAATGAATTTAAAGTAAGCTTAAAATAACAGGGCTTTGAATACAAACTAATCAAATGCAGCTGAGAACAGGTGGGTCTTTAACCTGGATTTAAATAAACTGTTCCAGCTGATCTAAGACTTTCTGGAAGTCTGCTCTAGATCTGTGGAGTGTAGACACTGAATGTAGCTTCTCAGAACTGACAAAACCTGGATCTAGATTGACCGAGAAGTACATACTGGGTCAGGAGTTCAGTCATGTGTATTTTGGTGCTAAGCAATCAAAACTTTCTTAACCAGCAACAAAACCAAAATTCTATCCTCTGGAAGTCAGACAGGCAGTGTAAAGACTTCAGAACTGGACTGATGTGGTCCGAGCAGCTGATTTCCTGATTAGACTGCAGTTTTCTTGGTTGATTTTTTTTTTTGTTTTTTTTCGGTAGTCCTGTAAAAACGACAGTGGTTCAGAACAAACATGCGCAATTCCTCTATGTGTTGGGAGATTACTTTGAGCCAATTTCTAAGCACAAAAGAACCAGCAGCAACGGTAAAAGTAAGGCCCAGCAGCCAACTGTAGAAAGTGGGGAGGTCCCTCAAGCATTTTAAGACTTTTTGAAAACTACCTCTTGTTTGCACTTTGCTCCTATGAGGCAGACCTTAGTCGTCTGTCACAATAGAAATTCTGAGTTAAGAGATCATTACCTCGTCCACTTTTGCCGCAGGTGCTCAGTTCTCAAACATGGTGTAAGATCGCCTTCTCACATAACAAAATAAAAATCTCTGGTGTGAAATTCAAGAGATTGTTCTGACCCACCAGACATAACTCTGTTTTAAGTCATTCTTTCCACGCCTGTGTGCAAACAGCTATAACCATGCATTTCTGCTCTTTTCAAAGCTGTTTTCTTCCATCATCTTATATCATCTTCCATGATGGAGACTAAAGAGAAGGCACGTCGGTTGACCCATGGCTAGAGAACAGATGGTTTGGTTCAAGGCTATTGCAGTAGGAAATATACTACATGACAATGTTGCTGGCGTTTGATCTCCACATATACTTTTTATAATTGCATAACTGAGTAAACATTTCACCTGTCAATAAAAATGTTGTTTTTTTAATGTATAGCATTGAACTGCTTTGTCCTGAGAAGAGTTTAAAAAAAATAGCAAAAGCCGATCCCAGCATGAACACACATGGCAGCAGGTTGCCAGTCCATTGCACTGACACACACACACAGACAGACAACACACACTCACACATTTCTGAGGGGAAATTCAGTGTCACCAATTAACCTATGAAACATATTTTTTGGACTGTGAGAGGAAGTCAGAATGCCTGAGGAAAAAATACAAATAAAAGCATGCAAAGAGAAGTCCCGAAAGGACCCTGGTGGAATTCAAACCAGGATTTTCCTGCTGTGAGCCAATACTGCTGTCACTATACTGTCCAACAAAATTGCCCTGCAACAGACTGGCGACCTGTTCAGGGTGTATCCAGCCCTCCCTTTACAGTAGCCGAGGCGGGCTCTAGCAAAGGGCAAAGACGTAAAGGGGTTAAGAAAATGGATGGATAGAGAAAAATGTTACAAATTGAAAGTGTTGCTTAAGTTTTAAACTCATTACATTGATTGGTTTTTCGTGATGAATGACACTATTATTACAAGTTTACAACAGTTAATCCATCCATCGATCCATCCATTTTCAGAACCTGCTGACTCCTTTTCGGGGTCACGGTGTTGTTGGAGCCAAACCAGCTACTATTGGGCACAGATGGGACAGGTTGCCATTCTGTCGCAGAGTCACACAACCACACACCCCCACACTTACACCTAAGGACAATTTAGAATCCTCAATTAACCTATGAGGCATGGTTTGAGACTGTGGTAGGAAGTAGGAGTGCCTGGAGAAAACCCAGGCATGCAAACTCCACACAGAAAAGACATTAGTTGGCTTTTGAACAAGTCGCTGTGAGGTAAAAGTGCCTACCACTGCACGATCAAGCGGCCGAAAAATTGGAGATAAAACAGAAAATAATCTTATAATTGATATAAATTGGGTTTCTGCTGTTCTTTTCTATTTTTTTTTTCTTACAGAAGATCAAATCAAAAGTGATTAAAAATGGCTTCATTAAATATTTAATTCAAATGAAGCTATTTTCTTTTGTAATTCTGTGGTGCTACCACCTCTTGGACTTGTGCTGGTGTCCAAACCCCCTCATCGCAGTAAGAGCCTCTTTGTACCTACAGCACACAATTTTAGGTGTTTGCCACGATAAATCCGATAAGCATCCAACCTGATATGTTTTTTGAGGTCTGAAGACATAATCTGAGAACACCGTCAACCCAGTTGTTCTTAGGTATAAAAGTCATATTTGTGTCACTTTGTGTCTGTATAACCGCGTTATTTTGCAGTACACCACCATTATAATTACATTTGCTCTATGCTTCAATGTTCTTTTTTGTTGCTCAGATCTTGTGCTTTTCTTACATTTGCAATACTTTTGTTATATTATAAGACATCGGAAAAGCAGTGCTCCTCCAGGTGTTTTGGATTGAGAGGTTCATCCGCAGTGCTATATGAGCAGTAAATGCATTGTTTTCCGCCCTGCGCGCTGAGGCTCCATGGTCTTTGTTGACCTACAGCATGAACTGTGTGCCTGCAGTTCTGTGATAAAGGCACAAGAGATTTAAGAGATTTATGAAACACGAATTCTCCACAGAGTCAGAGAGGCTGTAGACCTGCAGCATTAATACACATGCCGCCATAATCTGGATATCTTTGTTTGATTTGGAAATTAAAAAGGGTAATCCCAGCAGAAGTCTGTGCTGCATGGCTATGGAGCTTTGGCAAGTTGGCCGGTTTGCATGTATATGAGGTTTTTGCAAGTCTGATTCAAAAACATGAAGATGTTGATTAAAGAGAAATGTAAAGCTCTTGTATTTCTAATAATCAGCATAACAAAAGAAAGACTATCCCTGTTTACTTGTATGATGCTGTACCAAAACATGCCAAGTACCTTCTTCTGCTTTAGAAAATGTCAAAGAAAAAAAGCCTTATTTTTCTAATTTGTTTTATCAGTTCCATTTAAAATCAGTCATTTATTTAACATTTGAAATCATTAAACCTATGTCTGTATGTTGAAAAAGATTTTTTTTAGTTGGATCTCAGTGACCTTAGATCTCAGGAGGCCTCTCCCCTCTAAGCCCTCCTAGATTTGTAGCTTGTGGCTGTATACAAATTGGGGATATACTGGATAAGTAAGCACTTACTGCAAAAATCCTCCCCAGAAACATTCAATTTTTCCACTGCATGCCCTTTGCAGGTACTCTACGACTCTTCTCTCCAGGCACAGATTGCTATGCATGTGCTCTTGGGGGAGGGAATTGAGGCTATGTGGGACATTTCCCACATGAGGGAAGTTGCCACTCCACTTTATATGACATTAGCTCTTTCCTGAGTTTAAGTAATTGGTGCGCCTGTCCCCGTGCCCAGAGGGTTAGGGGTTAGGGGACTCAGGAGATTGGAGTAAGAAAGAAGTCAACAGTTCGCTTGCAGCTGGTTTCCCTTTGCAGAGCCCCTTCAGATGACGTCCCAGGGTTCTGTGCATCTGCTCTTACTGATAAGCATACCTTCGGTGCCACCAGTAGAGGTTGTTTTTTGATTTTTTTTTTCGAAGAGTCTTCTTCACTTCTTTGCGTTGTTTGGAATGAAAATGAGGTAGGAGTTCTCAAAGGAGAGAAAAAAAACTGAATCTATGGTCAGTTTGGCCTTAGTCACCAATGCTTGAGTCAGGAATCTACAGTGGTCATTGAAGACTGGACCTTAAAATTATACACAGAATCCCAGTTGTCCCTGCCCTCTGAATTTTGATTTTTTGCCACAGAAAAATTCCATCGAGCAAAGAAAGACCGCAAAAACAGCATTAAAAATCGGAGAGGCATCTCTTATCGGGAAGTTATTCTCAGGTGTGTAAGAAGAGTGAGAGTGTGCACATACATTCTCAAGCCTGAATTGGTAAGTCAAAGTCCCTCTTTGTCTGGTCTGAGGCCGCGTGACAGACAGATGGCTGCTGAGATTATACTGGCTGAATGTACTGCCTTTCTTTTTGCCTTTAGTCCCTGTGTTTAATGTTGCAAGGCCAACACTTTCAAAATAATAACAGACTTTCAATCTATAACATGTATTATGAAGACAGGAAGGGAACAGCTGCAGAACATCAAGAACAATAAAAAGATTGGCCTTGGCAAGAAAAATAACATAGCAATGGTAGCCATTTCTTGGTGTTTAACTTTGCATACTGCAGCCTTTCTCTCTGTCATTTTGTTTTACTTAGAGGTTTGGTGTGTGAGCAACAACCCCATGCATTTAATTTCTCTTTTCTGTTAATGTGAGCCGTACTATACCGTACTGGTAAAACGTGGATAATAAGGTGATCCCTTGCCGACATTTGTCCTGCTGTGTTTCTGCTACAGTTATCTGCTTTCTAGTGAACTCCAGAGTGTTACTCCAGACATGCCACAAACTCAGTAAAAAATATTGTCTGTAAAACAAATGACCCCTATTTGGCTTGCAGCTATAATACAGCCATTGTTGTTGTCTTACTGTCCTGTGCTCCAGATAAAACCTGATAAAGAATTAATCAGCATCCTGTCCTATTTTATTTATTTATTTATTTACTTCTTCTTTTTTTTTTTTTTTTTTTTTGGGGGGGGGGGGTAAATTTAATACCCTGATCTTATTATATCAAATATGTAAGAAGTTCAAAAATATTTAGGAAAAAAAGAAAATTGACAATAAGTGTTAAAAAAAACTCAATGGTGTTTTTGGTGTTTCTAACCTGTTCTTGTGACATTTTTCTGTTGAAGAAAGACATATATAAAGACTGTTATGAATTATGAATAAATCGTTGTGAATTATGAGGAGATAAAATAGGAAAAAAAAGTTTGTTGTACCAGTAATGTTAGGTTGGGGTTGTGATGAGGCTGCAAGGATCATGGGAGAGCGTATTAACAGATGGGTGATGGGAAGTAGAGTCCTGCCCACAACTCACACCCAAATTCTGAAGAACAACTAACTGCTCTGCAGAAACTATGTCCCAGAAAATTTGGCATAATATTAATGTAAAAAAAAAAAAAAGATTTGTTTACTCTTATCTAACAATGAGGAAATTTGCAGAGAAAAAAAAAGATATAAAAAACTGCTTAAATAAATAAATAAATAAATAAACAACACCTGTCATTCAGTGGTAACTGTTATGTAGGGGTCACCCTTGATCAGTAAAGTTAGCATGAGCTCATGTATCTAACCATGACTGTTTGGTTAAAGTAAATTATCTTTACTTTTATTTTATTTATTAGGGCCATTTTTCATACATTTGTTGTGTTCAAGGTCAGGCGAGAAAAACACTGTCATAAAAATGAAAACTAACTTGGACCCAGTGTCTAATGAAGCTGAAGTGTTTTCCGCTCACTCGTGAGCGTAATCCCTGATCTTGTAGATCATGGTGAACCTAAACCGTTCCATCTCCTCAGGTACTTTTTTTTCCAAGCTTTGTGGCTTTTTCTTTGATTAGGATCGCATGTGAATTTCTGTCCTGATAAAATCCCATTAGAAGGGTCTCTGTATAAACCCCTGTGTGACCATAAATCCAGCTAAACTTTGCTATCAAAGAGCAAGGGGAGAGCAGGCAGGCAGGTTCCTGTTTAGTACATGTATGTCTATGCATGAAAGTTAGGGTGACTTGGGTGGCGGGTAGATTTCATTCTGCCACCCCCATCTCCGAGCAGCAACATCCTTGACCGCTTGTCACCAATCCGTCATGGTGGCCCAAGTGATGGCCCAAGCGCATCTCTTAACCTTCTTTTAATCAACCTGTCTCTCTGCATCACCTTAAACATAAGAAGCACCTGAGGGAAGACAGGGGGCATTTGTCTTTGCATTACGGGCAGACAGCCTCTCCTTGAAAAGCCTACCAGATTCATCAGTGTGATAAAGTGGTGCTCCTTAAAGAAATCCTTGTGAGTGAGGAGAGAAGGAGCAGAAAAGCACAAACATAACGAACAAGACGACCAGCTAGAAAATTATGTGGGAAGAGCAAAAACAGGTAACAATAGGTATGTTAGAATGGTGTTTATATGTTTATAAGCTGAAATGGTTAAAACTCAAGGCCTGCAGAGCTTTCAGACAATGAAAGTGTGCAGTGTCACTCTGCGACTTGTCTTTGCATTGAAAGAGATTATTATAGGCTTTGTATTGTTAAGCTAAATAGGACTTATTAAAGGGCCATTTTTCAATGATTAGCTATGAACAAATGTCAGTATGATCAAATAATTCATGGTTGTGAAATAAAACAATAATCATGAATAGATAAAAATAAATAAATATGGAGGCATTTGCTTGCCAAAAAATGATCACTCTGAGAGTGAGCAAAAACACAACTGTGATTGTGCTACATCCATAAAATTTCCATTTATTGTGTCACTCAAACCAAAACGGATTTTTTCATCTTTTATTCATCACGGCACACAAGGTCCAAATTTGGAAAACTGGAGGAATCATCACAGGACACGTTATTTCACTTTTACAGCTGCGGAGAAGAGGCTAGAAATGCTTCCTTTTTTATTTTATTTCATTTTTTATTTGGTTTGATTTCACTTAGCAACAACCTCGTTTCCGTTTGGAGTCTTCACCTACCTTCTGTCTTGAATCGACTTTGCAAAGCTTTTGTTTCACCTCCTGCCAAACCTGAATCTATATGAGTCACCTAGAATTTCATCCCCCTCCACGCAGTATTATTCATGCCAAATCACTTTCATACTTGACTATAAACACTGGCAAATCCTCAACCCGGCCCACCCACCCAGGAGGAAGCTGCCCTGGGCATGCGCTTCATCTTCCCAGTGGAGTCCAGGGCTCCGTTACAGGTTGAAGGTTTCTGCTCATTCATACATGCTTTGTGAGCATCAGGGAGGTCCAGTTCCCAATCAGAGAGCATGTTGAAATCCTATGGAAAGCCTGAGGTTTTTGGATGAAAATCTTTTTAGTCACGGCAAAAATGGGGAGGCAGATGCATGAAAACATTAAGTCCCTGAAAAAAAAAAAATCCACATACACAATTTATGCAGATGAAACACATCAAACCAGAGATTTTAAACATACAAATCCATTATTTAATCATAAAAAAATGTACTTAATCATTCACCTCAACCCTTCCGAAAGTCAGACACAAGGATGTTTGTCTGATATTGGTTTGAAGAACATTCAAGGAATTTACTGTTGTCTTGTTATTCTCCCCAAGGACAACACAATCACAGCCCTGCACCATCTCCCCTTACACAAAGAGAAGCCTCTGAATATATACATCACACCATGCTAAATTTAGCAAGCCCATGGGAACAGGGAAAACACAAGAAACAATCCAAAACAACGTTTCAGACGAGGCGGCATATGTCACAATGATTTTCACCTTCAACTTGTGATAATCTTCGTAGCAACTAATTGATTACCTGCTGAAATCAAAAAGGACTGAAAAGGTCAAGGTATGGCACCATTCAAAGGATAAACACCACAGGTAGCAAGGAAAGGTCACAGCCTCTTTGCCTTTCTCAAGAAAGAAGTCGTGGATGAGCTAACAAGAATGCTAGGGGAGCACAGCATGAGTAATTCCGGGGCAGACGGCAGTCTTGTCTAAATATAAGCACTCAAGCTGTGGTAGCTGGCACATGTTGAAGACCCGGTCTTGAGACAATGTTGAAATCCAGGTCAGGAGGAAGTAACTTTGCTTGAAGCTAGAAGCTCCAATCTGCAATGATTAAGCAGCAGGTAGCACTGTGTGTCACGCCCTGACTGTAACATTCATGATAAGTCATAGACTAAAATATATGTATGAGTTAGATTGTGTTACCTTACTTGATTAGATGGTGGCACAGCAGGCAAATATATTTATATTCTAATCACAGGGTGAAAACTGATTACACAACAAATTAATTGGTTTTGTTCATGTTTTGAGGTTATATTTCAAAGCACGTCAATCTTCTTTTTATCTATTGTATAAAGTGGTCTATAAGTTATGAATATGCCATTTTCAGCCTGCATAAAAAGACCTGTTCTATTTTCTAGGACATATTTTCTGCAGAGTGGCAGGATTTCCTTTAAAATTCACCTCTGATATTGTGAGTCAAATAAATCCGCCGCCACTACCCATCACCCAACCTTTTCCATGCTCCCTTGCTAGCTTACAGCCCCTCACACCCCAGACCTATTACAACAGAAATGGCTAACAAAATCTGAGCTATCCATCCGTACAGTTTAGATCCAGATTCCATCTCAAACGAGGAAAACAAAGACAAAAACGGATCTCTCTGTCTACAAGTGGATGCATCAGAATGTAGTGGAGCGGGGAGCTTGTGGCCCACTGACTGTAGTTTCCATGTCACAACTACAAGCATTTTAAAGCATTTTTGTTTTGTTTTTCTCTTCTCCTAATTCACAAAAGGCCTCAACAACGTGTTAAAAACACCCCAAACACAAACTAAATAAAGAGTGACTGGCAGCAAATACTTAAATAATTGATTTTTTGGCATCATTCAATGCTAACTTTGTTTTAAAATAAGGCATAACTTTACAAACTGAAATGTCTTTAACAGCACCTTTTGTGACAAGAAAAAAAATAATATTCAAATGCAAACCCCTTTTAAAGCTCAACAGGCAGAGTGTTGTGCATTAGTAGGGATTTACATCTCTGCGCACACTTTGACTGCTAAACCCATTAATGCAACACATGGTCACCGATTCAAACATCAAGGTCTAATGCTGTATACGGCTGTGCCCAAGATTCTGTTTTGGAGGCATATATGTCTTATATGAAAGACTCATCTGCTTTTACCCAGCATCAGCACATTACGTTTAGTGCTTTATTTTCTCTTCAAAACAAACAAAACAACAAACATGAAGTATAATGTTGGTGACAGCCACATCCTTGCAGGAGCAGGAGGAATCCCGCTTGTTAACACACAGAGAATGAAAGAAGACCCGTGTTCACTTCAAGGGCAAAGAAAAAGGTTGAATAATTGAAAGCCCCGCTCTCGCTAGGACTACGTGTTAAAAGAGCCTGACGATCACATCGCATTGCTTTCACTTTTCCAGTTGCTTACCGCTCAAGCGGCGGGCAGCCCTCGCTGGCACACAGGCATTAGGTATTCTTACATGTAAGCCCTACTTTTCCCATGAGTGCTTGAACTCTATTCAGAGTACAAAGGGGGGATAGTGTTTGCCGGCTTTGATTTACTGATTTAGGGGCCCATAAGATAAAAGCAGCTTGCGAATCAAACTGCTCCAAATACGAGGCTCAGTAGACACCAGTTAACCAACAGAGCTCCCTAAGGACTGGCGGGACCCACTCGTCAGCTTGACATGTGTCATGCTGCCATTTGCACTTTTACCAAGGAGGATTTCCTCCCTAAGGGGGCCCACAGAGGATTGGTAAAAAACAAAAAAAACAAAAAAAAAACATGGCAGCGAGGTAAAAAAAAGAACAATGTTCATACACTCATGTAAACACTTTCTCACACATACATGCTTGCTACAGTGGAAAGTGTGCACACAATTATGATTAAATTAACTTAGCTGACTGTAGCACAATTTGACGCCGTCTGTCGAGACGTGCAACATATTGTTTTTTATTGTAGGGGTGCTTTAAGAGGAATGCAGCAACCACATTTACTGCATTTGCTTGCACATATATATTTCATAAAGAATCAGAGCAGCACATCACAAAAGTGAGCGGAGGCATGCTGCAATAACCTTGGCACATTATGTTAGCCTCAAGACTAATGCACTGCAAAACAACGTGCCGCGTCTAGTCTTTTTTTTATGAAGTGAGTTGTTTACAACCTGTTATTCAGAAACTATCATCAGAGTTTTCCAGATTAGGCAGGACAACCCACTGACACACCGATGATCATTCACTGCCATGATCCATCAATCACATCTGAAGTGGCAGGAGATACAAGACGCTTGATTAATACTATGTGTCATTGTGCTGTGGACAAAATTCGATTAAGGTCATGACTGTGAGCCTCTGGGAAGTTGGTCAATATGTTGCTTGCCAAACTATAATTAGTCCAGTGGGCATCTTGTAGCAGACCAAGGTAACTTTGAGAGTCAACTGTCATCTTTAATTCCCATTACAGTTTGAAAAAACAATTGTGCAAAGACATCATATGGTTTTGTATTTATTGATATGGACCATAAAAAACCATTATAAACAATATTGTTTTTTCTAGTGTGGTCATTGTTGGTCTAATGGATTTTTATCAGAATCCAAGGACATAACTGTTTCTCTATTTATAGCTGCTAGACATCTTATCACAGCCTTGGCTAAATTCTTTTTTGTTTTTTTTTTAACCAAATTATGCTAAAGGTATCCAGATAATCTTGTTTAAAGGTTCCCTTTTAATCCTTGAACATCAGAACCTTAGTAAAACTGCCCTCTTGGGTGGATATGGGCTGTCTACGGCTGAAACATGGGCAAATATGTACAAGACATACAGGTGGCCCAGATAACGTTTTTCTAAAATCTGAGACAACCCGGTGAATCCGATAAGGCAAAAATGTTCATGCACTTTTTTTTGGGTGGGCATCCTGTGGGCATCTTATGAGCACTTACCTATCACGTGCACACCCAGTGCATGCAGCATTTGCACATGGTCAGTTAGGAGCCAGTGCACGCACCGTACTAACTAATGGAGTGCTGCGTGATGAACACCCTATGATAGAATTATCTGCACGGCACCAGTGCGTGTAACTTACATTATTCATGCAGATACTTCACAATATATGTGACAATGCTACTTTCCTGTTCATTTTTGATGTTCTTTGAGTTGGCTGCATTAGCCACAAGGGGACTGTGAGACACAACTGTGCTCCTCTTATGATTCCGCTGCACCTGTCTTTGGCCCTCCATGGGCCTCTCCCACCCAAAAACCCGCTCCAACCAAAGGATTCAACCCCCGTAATGGTGCTTTTGACTAAGACACTAGAAACACACAATCTTTGGCATAATGTGAACCTTTAATTGTTTACACAAGCACCATGAATAAGCTGGTTCTGACGCAGAGAAAAGCAACTTTTCATATCGGCTTTGCGCAAATATGCAACACATTAGGAACTTTGTGTTGGATTATGGCACAAAACCAGTTTTCTCCGTGACAGAATCAGTTGATTGACATGATGTGACAGAAGAGCATAGATGCTGTTTCATCAGAGTCAAGAGACCTTCAAATAGAAGGAGGTGAGAATTTTGGAGGAAAGTCTTGAGCCACCAAGGAGTTTATGGTAGCATTGTAAGGCTAATCTGACGGTTCTTGAGGTACACTGTAAGCTTTGCCAATTGAGATGGAATGCTGTTAAAGTCTGTAATGGGTAGGGAGGAACAAGAGGAACAGAGATTATATTTATGAGATGAGACATGCAGATGAATATGTGTGCATGTGTACACACACAATGAAGAATCATTTTTTCCAGAAAGTACAGCAGTGGCATGTAATTATTTCCTCAATGGCCAACCATGTGTTTATCAGAATGTTAATGTATGCATAATAACAGGCTCCACAATGCCTGTAAGAATGTCAAGGCTGTCGCCCTGTCAATCAAGCCTCAAAATAGCACTGCAAATAAGTATGCAGTGCTGTCATGCTAAATGACAGACAGAGCCCCCTCATAGCCTTTGAGCTGACAAATATACAAATTTCAGGCAAGTGCATTGGGTGGAATTATTCTATCAGGGAGCACACTGAAACTGGTGGTCATTTGGCCACAGGCAAACCTCAATCTGAATGTGTGCGCCTTTGAGCCGAGAACAGCAAACCAGAATAATAGACACCAATAGAGGGGAGTGAGCAGGAATGTAGGGACGTATGTGTGTGTGTGTGACTGAGAAAGAAAGAGAGGGAGCAGTTTGAAGAGGACAAAAACATAAAAAGTGAAATATTACAAGAGATTTCCCCGCTGTAGTGTAGAGGACAGCCATGAAAACACAGAACACAAGCTGCTCAAGAGTAGCTGCTATTATCTGTCAGTCTTCTGGAACCCCCCCCCCCCCCCCCACACACACACACACACACACACACCATATCTACATTTGACCTTAGTCGAAGAAACCATAGGAAAGTAAGGTGGGGGGGCACTATTATTTTTGGGAGATTTATAGAAACACCTATTCCAATGAAAATCTGGCTTTTGGTATATTTAACATGTAGTGGCATTTTTATGATGATGGAGTTAAGCTTACAATTGCATTTTTAAAGTATTTCCTTATTTAAATCTTTGTCAAGGACAAAGAATGCCGTTTGAAAAAGCTTGTAAATGTGACTTAAAAACATGAAAGCTATAAGTTCATTGCCCCTCTCTATTCCACTAGATCCATGTACATCTCTGTTTTCCATATCCTAGCTGACATTTGACTAGAAACTGCAGAGCTGGAAAGCTTGAAAACAGCTTTTTGTTGCCCCTGTGATGTTACGTTGGGCATGTGAGGGTCTGTAAGCTAGAGGGACAGTGTAAACAAAGGGATGATATGAAATGTGGTAGTCTCACTCCGGGCCAAAGATCCTGTCCTCAACTCAGAGGCAAATTTCGAATAAACTGCAGTTTTGCATAAACTATGTCCAAATCAGTTTATAATGTATAATTTAAATAAAAATGGAGTAATCATAAATCAAAGACTACTGGGAACAATTTTACAATAGATAAAAGTTTTCTTCCTCTCACTGTGATAGGAAAGGGACAGACGTCAGAGAGAAATAGCAGCACAGCTTCCTGGTCTGATTTCTGTGAGCATCTTTAACCCCCAAAGATTTTCGCTCTTGTCTGGACCACATGTTGTGTAGGATAACCACTGAGGTGTGCGCTGATTCAATTCCCAGTGATATAGGAAGTGAAGAAAACAGGCTGGCAGATAGACTCAGATTGTCATAGACAAGTACACAGTCATCTGTATACATATTTTTTAAATGTTGTATTCATAAGAGTTTATAGGTAGTTTTTATAACAGAAACATAATAAACAGACACATATAATTTCAAAAATTAGAAATAGTTAATAACTCTTGAAAAAAAAACTGAACTTTGTCCAAAAACGTTTCCTCATAAGAACCTTTCTTTTTCTTTTTTTCTGTCATTCCTGCCTCAGATGTGCTTGTCTGCCACATGCTGCCATGCATCACAATATAAGCAGTTTATTCTCTTCTCATCACCCATGCCTGAAGCAAATCTTTAATAAAATTGTGATGGAAAAGGAAATGTTCATGACTGGAAGCACAGTTAAATTGTGCTGGAGATGTATGGCAGCCTGCTCAGCTGATTCCTCTGTTTTTCATCTATTAGAGTAATAAGAACTGTGGCCAGCACTGGCAAACTCTCAGGTTCTTATTGGCAAGGACACCGGGGGGCAAAGTCTCACAAGTGTAAATCTTTAAACAGTGAGGTCACCTGCACAGATTTAAGAGAATTAATGCCAGGGCCCCGAGGACAGGATGGCGTGTCAGCCCGTATGACTGAATGCTGCAGAATCGAGTTAACCAAGCAGGGTCGTCTTACAATAATCAATTCTTAATTTCATGCTGAGTGCCTCAGATTAATCTGTGCAGCAGAAAAAAGTGGGGTGAGCTTTGATTTTTGAGCAGTGTTTCTACATTACGCTTTTTTTTTTTCTATTCCAAGGAAACAGTGAGGATGGAATTAGAAAATGATGGGTGGGATTTCTCTGGCCATTCAGGGACATGCACAACACCAAGCATATGCTTACAAAATGAATGATATTGAAATCCATCTCAATCATGGGAAGGAGATCACAGATTGATGCCATTTGCTGTAGAGGGTATTAAACCTAAGCCAGTTTGCACAGACAGTATATTATTGCTTGCAATCTGATTTCTTGAGTTAACCATTTTTTCAAAGCGACCATGTAAACAGGATAATTCAATGTCCTTTTTTCAGTTCATGACAGTAGGCCTGAAGCCACAACAAAGAAAACATAGTAGAGTTCACATTAAAAGAAGCTACACAAGTAATCAAAAGATGACGTTTTAAAAGTCAAAGCAACATTCAACAAACTAAAATGCAATTTTAAAAGAGAATTCAGAAAACAAAATAAATGTCCAGAAATCAAAATGAAATATTAAAGTAATGAGTCTCTCACCTATGAGTGTCACATCACATTGTCTGATTTTTAACCCTTGTGCTATCTTAGATGACCCCCCTTACATTGACGTGTTCTCCCTACCATGACAAAGGTGGATAAAGGTGGAAAGATTTCATGTAATCCATGGAAACCAGTGAAGATCACAAATCATTGAAGAAAAAAGGTTCAGAGCACTGTCTAGTGGGTCTAGATGACCCAACTCCCAACGTTAAAGTGCCAAGGATAGCACAAGGTTTACAAGACCAGAGCTTACTGTTCCCTTTTTGTTTTCATTAGCTACATGTTTCCTGGAGGTCAGATACATAATTTATTTGCAAATTAATTTGGAAACAAGAAACCAGATAAAGATGTTGATTTTTATTCCAAAATGTTGATACCTGATTTTGTTTGTGGTTTTACATCTTGGTAAATGAAAAAGGTTATAGAGGAATGGGAATCAGAGTTGTGTGGTGAAACCAAGGCAACGTTCATTAACTCGGTCAAAACAGCAGCGTTGTGTTGTCCACAGCAGATGTATTAGTTCCACATTAGCAAAGCTAATGCTAAAGTTATCTGCTGACAAACGAGAGTTTTAAATGCAACACTTTCTGTATGTATGTATGATGTACTTTCTTGGAAATAAATAAGACTAGATAAAAACACAAAGACAAGGATTTTCGAAACATCATGTTTCCAAAGTCAATTTGCAAATAAATCGACTTTTTCATAAATCTTTCTTTGTGTGTGTATGTAAGCAGGATTTAAAAAAACTGCTTTTACATTTCAAAGGTATTGTGAAGGCAGACTTTGAGGCCAAAAAGCATGTTCACATGATGTTCAGCTGAGGCTCCCCTCATGCATTTAAATGACCTTCTCCAAGATTTATGACTTTTTTTGTGTATAATTAGCAACATTTTTGCATTATTAACCTGGCTCAGCAAAACCTTATTGAATCAAAACGAGCAAATTTGGCCTTAATGACAACACTGAGGGAGCAAGACTGACATCATTAAAGGGAAAGATACAGTTATGTTACAGAGCTTCTACACATCGGATGAGGCTCTCCTCCAGCATGACCTTCACACAGCAACCATCAAACTGTCACACACACTCACACTTCTGCTCAGAACCCACTTTCTAATCACAGGGGCCGATCTGCTGAAAACAATCACCCAGTTAATTAAGAACAGTTTAGTAGATGAGTGTATCAAACACACATCAGCACAAACGCAGCCACACTCACGCAGAGGAGGAGAGCTTACAGGGACGTCTCCGTTATTTACTAAGTCATTTGTCTTATCACTTAGCCGTGTAAACAGCCAGTGGGGAGTTCACGCAATCTCCGGTGCTGCTCACTCAAGAGATCAGTACCCAAAACAAAACAAAAAAAAAAGAAAATATTAATAAACCAAGTTTGTCATCGATGCTTGAATACAAAATGATGTTACGTGAAGACTCTTCATATCCTATAAAATACCACTTCACATTTGTGCAAAGGCAAAAAAAGCCACCTCTGTGCATACTGAACGTTACCTCTCAGTCAATACTCTGATACTGAGCTGCATGTTTCAAAGACTGATTTAGTCGCTGACCTTGTGTAATTGAACCCTAACTAATTGTAATTAGGAAGCAGAGGGGTGAAACCACCCACTTCACACAGAACAGTGTGCCTACCATCAGAAAAGGCTTGCACGACTGCTGTCATATGTGAGGCCCAGTTTTTGAAAATGGAAACAGAAACGGCCAAATCTCATAAAAAAAATAAAAAGAGGTTATACTGTGAGTATACGTATTAGATAATATATTAAACCAAGCATCTGTGCCTCCGCAGTACTGTTTCTTTTCATTTTTTTCTTTGCTATTTTAAGGTGGTCTGATGTGTTCGCACCAGTATTATAGAGATAAATCTATCGCCCTGGGAACTGCCATTACAGAGGTTTGATTGCCTTCAAGTGAACAGATGAAAAAGAAAATGCTGGGATGTAATGTAGATGATTTATTTCAATTGTCTGGAGTCAAAACTCATATTTCCTGTAAATGTTGCATTCCATCAGAAGGAAACTGTTGGGGAAAAGAGGAAGTAACATTCATACAGCCATTACTAATTACTGGCTGGAAAGTGACAAAGTAGGTTATTTCATTCTTATATGTCCTTTTTATTTGGCAACACCTTTTTATAGCTCATGAAACTGCCCACCACCACCACCACTACACCCATATTTCCACCACACACATTGCGATCAGGAAAAACGTCTTCTTTCTCTTTTCATATAACGCAGAGATAAGCATTCTATCTCATAACAGTATCTGTCAAGTGCCATTAGTTTTCCAGCTATTCCATTTCGCTCTGTGGATCCATACTCGGTGCCTGGTAATGATAAAGTCACTTAAATGGATGGCTCTTGGGCTGGTTGTAGATAATCTTCACTTCAGAACAGTCGTTGGTGTTCCGATACTTGAAATCCCCTCCCTGACTTTGTAACTCTGCTCTAATGCGTGTTGGACTCTAGCAGAAAACGCAAAGCTCTCCAAGTGTGTAAATAAAACCATTTTTTCACCTCTTCACATTTCTAACTTTCTTTCTCATTAATAACTATTTCCTGGACATTTTTCTTCAATATTTTATTAGCGCACACATGCTATATGATGTGCTCACATTAGTATAGAATCAATCAATGGTTTTGTGTCCTTGGAGCATAAATTGTGTGTTCACATCTTTCGCTGGAATATAATTAAAAAAAATTGGAAGGAATGTTAACTCATCTAATATTTTTCCACCACATATTCTTTATTGAAGCTTGCTTTGAATACAGTCAAAAGAGGCTTTAATCAGCTACAAAGGGCATCAATCAGGAGAAATCCAGTGCTAATCAAATATTATATAATGAAAAAAAAGTTCTTTTCATGAGCACATTTATTCGAGTTTGTTTCCTTTGACATTAAAAATGAACAGTTGTTAGAATGCTCTTAATAATACACTATCATGGATGAAAAGATAGAATTTTAATGGATTCTAACCCATACTTTCTTTCAAATAGTTTAGATGATGATAAATAAGTAAAAAAAATAATAATAATAATTCAACCACTTGTAAAAAAAAAATAATCAAAAACCTAATTTCTACTTTTTTTCCAGTTACCTTAATTTGGAAATCAATGATAAGAAAAATTCGTAAAAGTTCAGTAACATCAATAAAATGGATTTTTGTCTGCCACCAGATTGGTTCACAATCTGAAATGGTTCCCGGAGTTCTTTTCATCGACATATCAGAAGATATTAACCTTTCATCTTTGCCTTTCTTTCCATATGTTTCATGCAACATAGGTGACATTGACTTAGGTGGAAAAGCACATGCACATCTATCTCCAACACCTCGTGCTAAATGGAGGGAGACTCAATCTTACGTAAATATATGATCTCTGTATCTGCAAACCTAGTTGAGCACACAACATTAGTCATCCATAGTGAACCCCAAACTGAAATCCCCAGACAACATGACAGTTTTGCTCATATCCATAGCAACACACGCTTAGTACTTTCAACTCAAAGTGAATTTTTGATGCCACAACAGCAAAGTATATAGGTCTAGAATTTTTGGTTTCACATCCACTTCATAAACATCATTTTTTTTTTTTTTTGTGGAACCCTCCATGTTCATTTTAAAAACAGATTTGAAAAGAGTTTTATTAGGAACTTTTTATTTGAAGGAAAGCAAAGCAATCAAGGAAATGTGTCCCATGAGGTAACATTCTGAGAAGATATAGGACTTTAAAAACAAGCAACATGTGCTCCAAAGAGGGTGATTTCAAGGACTCCCCATTCACAGCTGTCAGCTGTGGTCGTTTGTGTAAATTTTTTGGCAACAGATGCTTCAAAGGGTAATTCTAGGTGCGCCTCAGGGCAGATTTTTAACACAAAAAAGGAGTGAATATTCTGAAGACGGAGACAACAACTTAGGTTGTTTAACTAAATCTGGGCAACTTTAGGATAGACAAATCAAAGACACTCAGAATTGTTTCTTCATAAAATATAAAGTTTGAAAGCTTATTTTGGCAAATGTAAACACATATACAGGCATAAATGTTCGTATTCTCAGTCTCAATAGGACTTTTCTACTATATATATATATGGATGGATTATATATATATATATATATATATATATATATATATATATATATATATATATATATATATATATATATATATATATATATATAATTCATGAAAAACATCCATTTTAATTTGTTGCAAAGTGTAATAAAATGCAGCCAAAGTATGAAGTGGTGCAGTTTGCAGTTTCAACCATTGCTTGGTTGGGGAGTTTGCAGGATATGTGCATGTGTGGGTATTCTCCAGGCACCCCCGCTTGATAACTACGTTTCATAGGTTAATTGAAGAATCTAAATTTCCCCTTGGGAGAGAGCATGTGTGGTTGTCTGTCAATGCATGCAGCCCTGTGATATACAGGCAAGCTGTCCAGGAAGTATACTGCTTCTGCTGAAGGACACCTGACCCTAGTTACCACTGTGACCCTGATGCTGCATGGAAATACCACCAGCAAAGACATTTATGCACACACAAATACATATCTGTATATACAGATATCTGTATATGCATCTTAAAATGTAACCAATCAAACTCAACAGCCCACTAATTGACATTTTATGCATTTATTTTCTAAACCCATTTTTGTCCCTTTCGGGTTCATGGGGCTGCTGGAGCCTATCCCAGCCACTTGTGGGCGAAGCCAGAGTACATTCTGGACACGTCGCTAGACTGACACAGTCTTGGATTCACACTTAGACAATTTAGAGTAACCAATTAACCTATGAAGCATGTGTTTGGATGGTGGGGGGAAGCCGGAGTCCCACACAGAAATTGGGGGTTCTGTTTCTGGTCCCCTAGCCAGGACTTGAACCAGGACCTTCTTGCTCTGAGGTGCTCACCACTGTGCCAATGTGGAGACCCATGACGCCATGAAATTTTACCCGAAAGAATAGTAGGTGCCTTGATGTCCAGGATCATTTTAGATACTTAAAAAGGATAATGCGGCCTGTCCTTTTGTCTTTTGCTAGAACAATGAACTAAATAAAATAGATTATAGGGACATGTACTACAGTTAGATTGAGTAGAAGTCACTTTAAGTTGAATTGAGAACAGTTGCTGGAACCAAAAATGAATTACCTATGATTTAGCTTTTTGTAATTCACACTACAGCTTTCATTGGATTCTACACGGCACAAAAAAAACCTCAAGTGAGAAGGAGATATGCACTGTGGTTTACTCCCCCTCAATTTAACAGTATTCTGAAAACAGCAATTAAGAGAAGTCAAGGTTAATCCTATGTGAGTTCTTCTCATTGGTCAGCCGACTTGTCACGCAAAACAACCAAGCCCACATTGCAAAGATTTGGCCCTTCCTGGTCAGCGTCAAAAGTGTGAACGGGAGGTATGGGGCTTAGTTTGACCACATAAAATCAGTTTACTTCTGCTTTCATTCCACTGGGCGAATGAAACAGTAATATGTCTTTGAACGGGGGTATACATTTTTTTCGGTTTCTAAAGGGATGAAAGATCCACCGCACATTGAACCTCCCTGTCCAGTAATGTTGGACTTGCTAGGTAGATTAAGAGAGGTCCTAAGCTGAGTGCTGCAGATTGTCAGGATTTAAGGATTTATTGGGGAAGGATTGACGGTAGCGCGTGCAGATCATAGTGGAGATTGGGAGCAGATGGCTGTGATTTGGGCATGATTATCCAGCGCGTATTGTCACTGATCTCCATCATCCTGTTTCAATTTCTCAGAAAATGCAGCTCATCTAAAATAGAGAATCCAACAGCTACAATCTCAGCCAATGGATTCTGTTAATGGTGAGGATTAAAGATATATCGTCCCCCTTTCCATTGGTATCTGTGTCTCTCTTCTGACCAGACCAAGTTCATTGCCAGTTCAAACATCACAATTTATACCAACAACATGAAACATCTGACCTGCCAGTGTCTCTTTCCAGAAATGTCTAGACTTTTCCTGCTACCGAGGCTGAATCAATACAGGTCCCAAAATTAGGACAAATGTATTATTCTTCAGAGAAGGCCTGCCAATGGACTTGGGCCAAAACAATGAAATTCATCTAAAGCAATACTGAGTAAGGAGTGGTAGAAGCAACCATAATGAATCTCATGCATGAGTGTGTGTCATCAGGGCTGTTTTTTTGGCACGGTGGAGTTTATTCGGAGCCAGTTTCTGTCAGCTGTGGTGGCATGTCCACAATTATGTCGCACTAAGGTCAACCAATCTTCCTAACGTGGCATATTTAAAACAAGGTTAATCCCACTGCTGTGTGTGCTTATGGAGGATGCACAAATCTATGTGCTCTGTTAAAAGCATTTGGAAGGTTAGCTCAGAGGTTTTATAAATGCTTACCCACATCAAAGACCCACACACATACACACAAATACACACACATTTTAAGGCACATGTGCTTGCAAGTTAATATTTCAGCCTTTAGGGATACAAGCACAATGAGTTGATAATGCATTTTTCAGCTAAATTCATTACAGATTCCATCTCCAAACTAAATTGTTTTTGCAACCATAACTTTTATAAGGGAGACAAAAAAGGTTATTTTATTTTCTATTTTCGTTTTCTTCTATTTGCTTCTGTTTGAAAAGCAAATGTTGTATAAGACATTTTTGCTGTGTTTTTGTTTAAACTTTTTTGCTGTTTTACACCTCATAAGCAAATGTGTCAACCTTAATAAAGGTGAACAACTGAAAACATAAATAAAAAAGAAAGCAGATGCTTCAATTTACAACTGTTTTACTTTCAAACTACCAAGGACTAATATCACAAACGTGGATTTGTTTTAAATAGAGTTCCATAAACGCAAAGACAAAATATGATAATAAATAGTGATTACCAAAGCCCACCTAAACCCCATCAGTAAATTAAAAATATTAAATCAGATGCGTCTTCCACACAAAATACAAAGTTGATTTAAAAAACAAAGTATTTATGGTTTATAAGGGTGTGAGATTTTCTCTTTGCCAAAATTCAGAACAAAAACAAAATAAAGATTTGTTTCACATCAATTAGTCAGGATTTGGAACAATCAACAATCAATGAAAGAAACCAAATCAACTTTAAATAACTGGTTAGAGAAGGACTACTGCAAAAAAACAATCAATGAACCTTGTTGTTTTAATTCTAGGAGCCGTAGAAATAAGACACAATAGACTGGACTATTTTAACCTGAATGCTTTAATGTAGACCACAAACATACCTATGCTATGTATCAGTTATGCTCACATGTGTTTACATACTGTGTCTTTCTTATATTATTTTTTTACTGTTTTTTTCTTTCTTCTAAGTATGTAAAAGGGGCAAAAAATATGTTTTCTTCTATTTCCTCTCATTTCCTAAGATTTAGTGTTGGATCTCTTTGTTTTTGCTGTTTTATGGGAATGAAAGTAAGTAAATAAATAAATACTAAAAACATTATTTCAAACCTTTACTAATGTCGCCTCAAGTTGCCTCCAATTCATCTTGCATGAGGCTGAACTACCAGCATTACACTTCATCTCAGTTTAGATCTCTGCCCATTATAACTGACAAAACCCTCCATGAAAAAGGCTGTGGGCATAATTTACACCAGCCAGGGGTGTGAGTGAGAATCCCACCACCACATGCCATTAACAAAACCCCCACATCTCATGTGAAATCCCTGCTTTTTGCTGTGTGATGGGAGCTGTCATGGATGCCTGCTGGTGTTGAGGTTGATATATGAGACCCAGGGCAGGTGTTGAACATAGGAGCTCTAAATTTGGAGGTGGTGGCACCTCTGTAATGACAGTGAGGAGGCACAGTAGGGCACTATACCAGAAAGCGATTACAACCTCTTGACCCCGTCTGTTTTACATTCACCGCATTAGCGCCACACAGGGACAGTAGCCCAACAAAAAAAAATAAGAAAGAAAGATGTCGGCTTTCAGGTAGAATTTTTAGTTGCAGGTTTTATATTTTTTCCTCTTTGTGCTTTCTCTCAGTTGTTTCCCTGGACAGGAAAAATAAGAAAAGTTGGCGTGGTTGCACGACTTCAATGTCACTTTGTCAGGAAAATGTTTAGCTATACTTGTCAGAGCAGATTATTTCTAAAGCCTCAGCCAAGCATTTTAGTGTCAGCACATTAGAAAAGATGATCCATTTTCTGCAAATATACAACTTTCAGAGGGTCGTCTGAGGTCTTTGAGGCTCGAATCTCTTTTGTTTCCAGACTTTAACATAAGGGCTGCACAGAGTGAGCTTAGCTGTCTTCAAATAGAACACGAGCTTCAAAAGAGTTTCTGGAAACACAAGGAATGTATTTATTTTTTGAAGATGTAAAGCAAAAGTAAAACTCAATGCATTAAAACAAACTGGCTTTTAGACAGAAAAAACACTAGAATATAAGTATTACACATGCTAATGAGAGCTTCTGTGCAGAGTCTAGCATCCTTAGACTGAAGGCTTCTTTACCCCTGTGTATGATGTGTCACAGCGAGGGGAGGTTCTTTATTTTCCTGTACATTAGAGCTTCACATTGTTTATATATTCAACCTCGAGAAAGCATCCCCACTCTTTGCTATAGGGATAGAAGCATTATGCTAATGAAAGCTTGCCCTGTGAAGAATACATTTGCAGTTGGAAAACATTTTGGCTTCCGCCTTGGGAGCTAATTGAGTGCTCTGACAATGCAGTGCTTGGCTGGTTCACGTACACACAGGGGTGGAAAATTCAATTTCACAGCAGGTTCAGAGCACTCTGCGAGAAGAAAAAGTGTTGCCGGGATTAAAGAGTCTGAGCTGGCTCTGTAGCCCAGTGTCTGGCTCAGTGGGTATATTCTTTTCATTACACTGTCGTGTTTTATTGTTTTATTGACCAGCTGACAGTGAGACTCATCACAGAAAATACAGGAGAGCGCCCACAAACGAGTATTTGGTTAATCACTGAAATGGGCCACATGTATGCAGTCAGGCCAGGAATGTAAATATTTCATCTGGGATCCTGGGTGTCATGGTTCATTCAAAATCACACACATCAAGAAAACAACGGCAGTGGTAGTTCTTTTTTCAGGGTTGTTTGTTTTACTGTGTGCTTTCCCTGAGGCTTCCTTTAAAAATGTATCACAGGGTTTATTGTTGCCAAAAAAAAATATTGAAAGGAATTCCTTTGTATGCTTAATCCTCATGGGTTCCATGTTCCCAAAAAGAAAGAATGTCGGATTTTGAACAGGTAGCTCACCATCATGATCCATAGTTCTGTATGATGAACGTCAAAATTCAAACATTTCACACACGTGTGTGTGCATTTGAAACCTTTAACGCATTGGAGATGTTGCCGGTAACACCTAAATAAAACAGCTTCTATGAATATAAATTATATGCAGCCGAACGGATATTCGAAAAAATGTCAAGAAAAAAAATGACATTTGGAAGAATTCAGGAAAGAATCAGTCACGAGGTAAAAGCAACTACTTTTGTACCTACGCTGAGCTAACTGATCCATGACCGAAAATTCAAGAAAATAAAGGCCAAAACATTCTAAGTCTTATAAATAAAACGATCTGAGACATTGTCACTGGTTATCAAGTGCTGTGGCCCGCACAAGCTGTCTGCACTTATATGATGCAGTTCAAGGATGCATTACAAGTGGCAGAGGACCCCAGCTGGTGCCACTGGCCGAGACCTAGACCAGGCCATGGCATGGGGTCAGTCCCAGTCATATGGGATTGCTCTTTATGCCCGTCTTGCTGATACATCCCAGACCCAGTGTACAAGAAAGTGTCAGAAAACAGCCTAAAGAAAGAAAGAAAGAAAGAAAGCTGGAGTTAAAACTGAAAAAAATGGAATACTCCCATCGCACACGAGTCAAAGCTCTCGCTTAGGGGATAATTATTTCTACTTTGTCAGCAACTAAGTTCAGAAACTTGGTATTCATGGGTTTTATGTGCTGAATTTTGGAAACACATTTACAAAGTTCAGTACATACACACAAAATAGAGGCGAAAAATCAATAATGTAGTCAATATCAGTGAAGACAACTGCAGAGAAGAGGATGCTGGGAAGGGGGGAAAAAAAGTGTATTTTGAAGGTAAGGTTACAACACTCCTGGGATGGCCCACAGATTTCTCATTGTCATCAACATAGATATGCCCTTGATCAAAGACAGACAGTGTTCCAATTGTTTGCACTGGAGATCAAGGAAAAATGCATTTCCCGCGGTTCTCCTGAATAGAAAGGAATCTGTTTCAATTCCCTGTGAAAGGAACACTTCTGAATCAAGTTCCTGTCTCACAATTTAAAACCAGTATAAGACTAAAGTGCTGTTTTGTGCACATTGGTTTGGAATTTGGAAGATAATTTACAGCCAAATTTTTCATAACACTAGTAGTCCTTTTTTTTTCAAATGCTTTGAACCTATTAGCTGTTTTGTTCTGTCAGAAATTACCAGCTACCCCAGCTCTGCATTTGCATTATAATGCAGAAAAAGCATGTTTTTATTTGGCACGGCACGTTCTTTGCCAGATAGCGCGGACAATTGGCTTGCAGGGCTCAGTCTCCATGCTGAAAACTCTTGCTAAGTGACTGTTAATTCAGCAGATCTATTATATCTTTGAATACCAGCAATTGATGCTAGATGTGCTCCATATTGTGCTTTGGTGAAGTATCGGGACTGTAGGGCCTGTCCAGCAGTTGGCGAGTGATGTTAATTTCAGTATGGGGGTGGCTTGTCGTGGGTGGACAAAGTTGAGATTCCAGCCTTTTTTACAGTTTCGCCAGAGTACAGCATCCACCACGTACCAGGTTTTTACCCAGGGGATGTTTCAGTCTTTTGCACTTTGTGCCAAAACGTTTATGTAATGTTAATAATGTTGCCCTACTATTATCTGCTAATTCTTTTGCTATCTAAGGTGGCAGTTGACAGAGATTTTCAGAAACTAGGGCATCTCCTGTTGTGGGAAGATGACATCTGGTAGCCTGTCATTTGCTCCAGAGGGTTTGGAAGTCCTTGGCATTTTAGCCACATGAAAAAGGACTGGGTGCCTGGTCAAGCCTGCAAGTGGTCTCTTGTATTTTGCTATGAATAAAAATAGATAAATACGCATCAAAATGTTATTAAACATTAACCTGCAGCTTGCCTGTCACATTTTAATTGTGAATCTAACAAGAGACTAAAGGCAAAATAGAAGCAATTATTAAGTTAACGTGTTCTTTTATCCCCCAAAGACAAACTACTCTGCCATCAGTCAACTGTTTGCTTCACTGTCATACTGGCATATGTTAGAGTTGTCCTGTCATGTTACATTTTGTGAACTTTAAGATGGCCCTGACCTGCTTTATGTCGCCGCAGGGCGAGGAAGCTGTGGGGTGGGATGACGGGATGTAGAATTACATGCTGTTTTAAGCGTGAATTTCTAAGTCCAGGTACGAGGAAGAGTAGACGCGCTCCTCCATTATGCTGCTTTTTATTTATTTTCATTTTTTTTTTTTTTGTCATCCCAGCCTCCCCTTGCATGATTCTGGTTCAGTTTGCAAACCCTCACTCCAGTCGTGTGACTTAATCAGTCTGACAGACTCTGGGCGCCTGGGGAAAGTCTCTCCCTCCACAGTCCCCTTTCTCTTCAGGTTTACGCTCTCTGTGACAAACACATTGTGGCACCTTTCAGTTGTGGTGTTCTCCGTTGGAAGGCCCTCCATGGTTCCTTCACACACATGTACATATGCAGTGAGACTAGGAGCGCAAACTCTCTCAGGTACATGCCATACACAGAGCATGCATACGTGCACCGACAGTATGCAAGGTAACACACAACCCTGCAAATATGCAAAGAACGTGGCTAGAAATGAGGAAGCACATTATCCCCAGGCCTTTGACATACATGTTATGTCTTAAATACCTGTTCCAACGAATGGAATCAAAGATAAAAAATAAAAACACTTAGTCCTTTTTTGTCCCACTTCAACTATCTTTTGATCCAGTTTGAAAGAGTTTCAAGTGAATTTTTTAAATCATGATTATTCCATTTTTTTTCTTCCTCCAAAATCAGAATAAAAATTTCCCTCTGAGTTGTGTGCAGGACTGTTGGTACAGAGTAAGCCTGACATCATTTCCCATCATCCCTTTGTTTACACTCCTTCAGAAATACTCAAAAACCAAACTAAGCTTAATTGTATTTATATATTTCATCCGTAATGAGAATAATTGCTTAAGAACATGTTAAAAAAATCAAATACGACTAAATTACAAAAGGGGTTAATTCAACTGAACACCTAATGTGTCAAAAGATTCATTACCCATTTTGTAGCAGTAAAATATGTCCGACACAAGAGGCTTTCAGCTCTCATCTGTTTCCTCAGCTGTTGGACAGGTCAAGTTAGAAAAAGAAAAAAAAAAAGGATCAAATAAAAATAAAACAATCATTGGAGTGTGTCTTTAGATGGTACAATAACAAACAAAAAATATAGAAATATTTCTCAGTCCTTGTTAAGCTCTTACTATAGCAGTTCTCATGGGTGGAGAAGTAGTGCATCTTCCTATTGGTTCATTATTATCGATGTAACTTCCTAATTAGTTTTCATTTGAGCCTCGCGGTGTCTGACCCCTCAAGATCTTTTCACAGCTCATTATGAAACCAATGGGATTCCACAACTATGATGCTTCCTAACCTCGGATCATGTCCAAGACTCCCTCCCAAACAAAGTGAGCTAAAGAAAAACTTCAGCTTGTGGTTAAAGACTTCCCTGAAGGCCTGAAATGCTTCACTTTTTAATTCAGCTGCACAAAAGTGCCCTAGACCTTTTCAAACACTCCACTTAATCCAAGTAATAAAAAAGGATTCTTATGTTGTGCCACTTCTTGTCCTTTGAGACCTTGGCAGAAAGCATTTTCCCGTGAAGCCTGATCAGGCTGCAAAGAAAGTTTACAAAACATGACTTACTCTCACCATAAGTTTAGAAAATTAGCAAAACCTTTTTCTTGCCAAAAGTACTTTTGAGATTTCATGGAAGCCCTTCTACTGCCTCTAGTGGCTACGAGGCAGAAAACATGGCTATAAAGGGTTAATCAGTTAGCGGAACTTAAACGTATTCAATGATCTATGGCAAATCCAAATATAACCATGAATCTTGAATCCAAACAATTTTTATTGTTGCTGTTTTACTCCCCCTTTGTTTGTTTTTTAAAGAACTTTTTAAAAAACTCTTTTTTTTTTTCTGTGCAGCTCCTTCAACAAACTGGCATTTTGCCCCAAGATGGACCCTGTCTGCCTTTTGTTTCAAAGGTCTCTGGAAGCTAAGCTTTCGTACGGATAATACCTGACAAATGTTCCCCCTCACATCCCATGCCCACTCCTCCCATCCCGTTGTTTTCTTCCACATGTCTAAGCAGTGTAATGATATGGGCTTGCAGGCTTTCTCTGGCCTGGCTGAATGGAGGGAACAAGGGTCCTAAAGAGCACAACCATCTGCTTTTTCACTGGGAGGCAAAACAGCAGTGGAAGTGGAAGATGCTGATGAGTGATGTTCTGTTCAGGGACTCACCCGTCAATTTCCATTCTGAACAGATGCAATAACGAGAACAAAACATTTCCCATCTTTAAAAAAAGTGGCAATTTGTTCTTTTAATGTTTTTGTTTTTGCCAACCATCCTTTCAGCTACTCTGTTTGCACTAACTTCTGTTTTCTTTCATTTTATTTATTTATTTTATCTTTTTTTTTTCTTGGCCTCACTTTATTTCCATTAAGCTGTGTTCTTCCCAATATGTTGCTGTGATTTTTTTTTTTTTTAGGGCCGTCAGCTTAAATGATGTGGCATGTCGACATGGCCCGGGCAAGTCGTGTCTCCCCCTTTCCCCTTCTCCTTTTAAAGGAAAGCTGGCCTAGTTTTGAACAGGGAGAGAAGCATTACAATTAAGGTGGCGACACCGAGCCCCTGGTGGCCAAGCTGAGGGACCAGATGTCCTGTCTGAGAGATGCTGGCCCTCACCTCCAGGGAGCGCCAGGTTGATATCTGGTTCATATCTCAGTGGGGGCACAATGCTGTTCTTGTTAGACCATTAATTTAAGGATAACAGATTCTGCAGGTATGAACCCCTCTTTTATCTTTTTATCACTTTTTTTTATTCTGGCTTTTGCAGCTGTTTAGATCAAACTAATGTATCCAAGTAGTAAAAACAAATGTGTACCGACGCCTTTAATATTTCAACAATGGCCAGTAAAAGAAAGAAATCAGCAATACAAAATAAACGAAGAAATAACAATTGAAAACCCAAAAAATGATAACACTGGCTTCAACCGAATTTTGGTTTTAATCTGACTGTAAAAATCAAATAATTGAATGTCTTTAGAAAACAGCCTGTGGGATTTGCTTTCTGAACACTTTAGAGCTTTTTCTTTGTTTTTCGTTTCTTGACAGAAGCCCAAAATGAAAACTGCTGAAAGATAAATGCCATTTCTCTCGGGGGTGGGGGGCTTAAAGGAACCACAATCACAAAGATACTTTTGAATCTTCACTTTTTCCAATTCCAAGCCCGGGATACGACCATCCTCTCTTATTTTGCCCTGTTCTCATTTTGTATAAGGCAGCTTCTGGTTTTTGAGATGAAAGACACGTGTTTGGCAGTCTTCAAAGAGTCACAGAACTCTAAAAGTCACTTGTATAGCAGAGCAGTTCGTTCTCCATTTTATATCCAGTATGTAGGTGATGATCAAAAGAGTCTGAGTCAGGCGGAAGCTGAAAGATGTCTGGTTTCATAGTAAACAACAGCAATACCCAGACCTGTACTTTTAAGGATCAACCTGCATTAAAAATCAGACAATTGACTATGTCATACTTCATATATATATATATATATATATATATATGTGTGTATGTGTGTGTGTGTATATATATATATATATATATATATATATATATATATGTGTGTGTGTGTGTATGTGTGTGTGTGTGTATGTGTGTGTGTGTGTATATATATATATATATATATAAAGCATGGATAAGTCTGATGTAATTCGTGCACAGTGCATAAACTTTGTTCATGCTGATTCTACATTTCTTATCTTAAATCTTACTTAAAGAGGGAAAAAAGCAATTACTATGACTCCAAATCATTAAGTCTTCACTCAGTGTGAAGCACATCCATCTGGAGGAGACTCTTCAGGCGACCACAGATCCAAGACACATTTATGAAATAGTTTCTTCATGTCTCAAATAAGACTGTGTGAGAGTTTCTACAACCGTTCTGGACAAATTTCATTTTTAATGAAAGCCTTGTTAATAATTCACACCCATAACCTGGGGAAAGATTAGAGGCCGTGCACTGGAGGTGATGAGAGGATTTGTTAGGACCTCTGAACATCCCTCTGTGTGTAGCTTCTACCCTCCTTAGATGCCCAGTTGCATTTTTAATGCCCTCCTGCGCAGTGTCACACACTTTGGAACAGAGGCAAAACTCTTCCAGTCCCATAAGAGTCAAACTTATGTTAAAAGTCAAGCAAGGGTATTTCTAAAACCAGCAACTGGTGATAAATGATCCTCCAAATGTAAATAGCACTGGGGAAAAAAAAAAGAAAATATAGAATCGCGCAGAAGTAGTTTGAGCCGAAGCTGTTTGGAGTGAGATAGGAAAACAATGTTAAGTAATAGAATTAGTGTGCGACCAAAGTGGGGAATAATCACATTTGTGAATGTTTGCACAGACGCACAAATTCTCCACTCAGACAGTAAATACACTAGCATTGAGGATTAGGGCTGCAAGAAACTGATATGTTTTCATTTCTGACACAAGAGCTTTTCCTTTTCAGATTTCTTTATTTATTTCTCTTCCTGTTTTTGTTGTTCTTTGGTCTCTTTCCACTCCTAAATTTAAGTGGTTAGACTTATGTGTTTACCTCAGAGTCTGTGCGTTGTCATTACTGTCATCTGTCCACAGCAAAACAATGTTTAAAAGACAATGCTTTTGCTGTCAGGACTAAAGTGTTGTGACTTTCTTTTCAAATGTATCCTCATTTTCAGTTGAGATTGTAAATGAAACAGTTTCTCCACAGTCTTATCGGTGATTAAACAGATCTTCACGATGGTGACTGACTGCCCATTTTATCATGATGCGCTTTACTTCCTGCTCTTAAACAAGATGAGTTGACCCTGCTGCACTTGTCCACCCACCAAACCCATCTTCCCTGATCTTAGTTGTTTCCAGTATTACGTCTGCTCATTCCTCATTACACAGGCATCTCTATTGTAACATTATAGCTTGAGAAGAGTCTCCAATACACTGGCATAGCTTTTAGGGCTCACTCCCTTTTGCCACTTTAATCCAATCTCTGATGCGGAGTCTGTTCTTCATTGTGCACCGCAAGCTTTTTCTTTGTCCCTATGCTTTCTGCACAGGAAGTAATGGATGGCCCTGCCCTTTGTTCGCCCCAAAGCCTTCTGCTTCCTCTTTACCTGTTTGTCTTCAGGTTGTCTCAGATGTAACTGAACTGTGGTATTTTGATTTGATTGATTTGGGTTTAAAAGGTTAGACACAGAGATTTAAGCTGTTTACCCCAACTTCCCTCTATTGTGTGCTGTTTAGCGTTCACTGTTTAGAGTTGGGCAGTGGCCAGCGAGAAGTGGAAACTGAAACGACTTCTGTGCCCTTTTTGTGATTTGCACTAATGTCCCCCAGGGATTGAGCAATGACCACTGTGAGTTCCCCCAGGATGCCAGCCAGATTGAGTCCCCTGCCAACAGATTTGAAAGGATGGCAAATCATTTAAACTCCCCTATGTGCATTAGCATTTTTTTTCATTGCTCGTGCCAGCCCCCACAGTATTAAACTGCACTTGATAAAATAAAATACAACATGTAGTGTGGAAAAAAAAACTATTTGGCTTTAGTGCCAGCAGAGTTAATAGTGAAGTGGCCTCTAAAAATAAATAATATGTGTGTGTGTGTTTTAATGAAGAATTTTTAAACATACACTCATAGAACTTAATTGATAAAAAGAAGTATTCAAGACACATAAAGGCTGCAGTACCTTTTGGGGTATGCAGAGAGGTAAAAATAAAGAAAAAAACTCAGGGATTGCCTTTAGCTGGTCTTGTCTGTGACACTAAATTATACAGCGTATAAAAATAGGCCTTGTATTATAGCCTGCAGATTGAATCCCTGCAGTACCATATTAAAAACTCCAGAAGCAGAGGCTCACAATCAATAGTGCTTCATTCTTATATTAGGATATATTAACATTTAAGGATCAATACAAACCTTTATTTATAGCGCATTACAGAATCCTTTAGTTCCCGGTGCTCATGCTGCACACCAACAGAGCAGCTCTTTTGTAATGCAAGTGTGTGCAATGAGGATGTGTCTTTCTTTATGACAGCTCTGCCAGATGATGCTTTGCCTCATAAACTCCTAAAAAGACACAGAACCCCATTGAATTTACACCCATGAATACCAAGAAGCTCGAGTCGCAGAGTTTCTATGGTTGGTGTCAAATTCTCCAGCTTTCCCAACAACAAATACACAATTAGGGCCTGGCCCGTTGCCCGAATCGGTAGTTGTAAAAGAGATTTGCTGGGCAGAGGTGGTGTGAAAAACAGTTTCCAGCCCCCATATTGACACTGTGGTGCCCACAAGAGAATGGATCTTTCTTCCTCACTGCTTAATTATCTTAGTGGGACAGGCAGGTGGCTCAAAGCCTGTTTTGGCATCTAGTGAAAAAGGAGTTGTGCTCACCTAAAATGCTATGGGAGTGTCGGGGGAGGGTGCAGCCATTAGATATCCTTCATTCTTCCCACTAAACCTGCCTCTTCCTCCTCCTCCTCCTCCTCCCCCTTTCCTGGCAGATATTCAAAACTTTGGCTTGGACGGGGAGCAACTTTGTGCGACGTTGGTGTCAGACGTGCCTTGCTGAATAAAACATCCTTTGGTATCGGTGCCAGATCAAATAGCCTTTCAAAAAGCCATGCCTCTCTCCGTTGTTGCCTGGTGCCATTGCGAAAACAGTTTGCCTATCTTTTTTTAATAAATAATATCACATGTGCTTCCAGAGCCACCGAGCAGCCCTTAACTGAATTTAGATGCCAAAATGGAAGCGCAGAAGTTGAGAGGTAACGCCAGCGGCACATCACAGCATGAGACTGTCCCGCACAATGATGATTTACAACCGTTCCCATGAGTCGGCTTTAGAATATTTTAGCCCAGACACACACAACAGCTCCAAGATTTGCTTACAAAGGGAAATACTGCGTGCACAATCTTCTGCCAGTATTTAACATGCACAGCTGTTGTAATGGCAAGCAGAGACACATCCACAGTCACCTGCAGGTGAGAACCTTCTGCCTGCTCATGTTCAGCTTGAACACATTAAAAGGCTGATTTGCATTTATATTGCTGTTCACCATTCGTAGCAATACACGTAAGAGCACAAGGGAAGCGCACAGTGGCGTGTACATGTGCATGTACGGACAGATGAAAACACAACATGCATGTGAGCGGCCCAGAATGGAAACACTCCCTCCTGGTTTACTTCTTTAGCATTACAATGCTGAAGTTGAGGAGTGGGAGAGGGGGATAGAAAGGTTTACAGCAGGTAGGCAATTGAATTGGAGGGGTAGTGCGTAGGGTAGTCCTACTTTCCCCTAAGACAATAGGAAGTCACACTGAGATTTAGTTTTCATTTCCTTAAATGCCTTATGAGATAAAACATGTTCCGTTCTATTCTGGAGATGTTTTCCACAATGATGTTGATGCAGCCATCAGATAGTGCGGATGTATTTTTTTTTTTCAATTCACAGAGGCAAAAACAGATGACAGTACAATGCCATGCGATCATGTGATCTCCTCAGACTTCAGGCAGTAGATCTAAAAAAGAATCCTGCAACAACCAGAGGAAAGAAACTAAAAGGTTTTTGTCTTTTACCAAGTACAGTCTTCCTACCATATGCAGATCTGTAAATGAATCTCAGCCGACATGCATTGATCAAAGGAGACGAGAAGCTGCATGTGGGTTTGCTTTAGGATAATAACTGATTTATGCTTTTTTTTTTTTTTTTACTATTTTTTACTCCATTACTCCATTTCGGCCACATTTCTTATACTTCATACAAATAAATAAATTACAAAGTGGCAAACACACAAAGTACGCCTGAGTTACACTGGTCTGTCTGTGGTGTATTTCAGCTGTGTTGACGCAAAAAATAGAACGTACATTGATCAATTGGAATTTGTACGTCGCTTCTGTCATGTCTTCGTCTAATGTCCATCTCTCCGCCCTACAAGCTTAATGCAAGAGTTTTAGTTCCAGTTCATCAATGCATTGATCTCACAGCAAAAAGCCAGAGAAACGCGAAACAGGTCGGGTTTCAAAAGAAAAGTTTTGTTGTACTTTCAAAATAAAACTTTCTAAAAATGTATTTCATATTTAAGATGACATGCCCACACAGTCATGCATGCTAACAAAGCAGATAACTCTGGCGTCCATTGTTGCTATAGACGACAACAATTTCATTTTAGAAGTACAAAAATATAACATAATTTATGACACAAAAGATGTATTTTACAAGGACACAGTCAGGACGACCACAAACAAAGAGAGTGGTGCAAACTACTTGACATGGGGGTGGCGGGACAAACCACTCGAGGTGGACCAGAGATGCCACAGAGAACGTGTAAACTGACGGTCGTGAGACGGACTCAACCACGCAACGAAATAGGGACGCACGGCAAATGGATCGGTGTAAATCTGGCTTTACTCTCAATAGGATTGCTGCGGCTTGCAGAGGTAACGGACACCGCAATTCTAATGAACTGATGCATTTGATAAATCTGAATTATGAACCAAATGGCTCCGACTTCTCTTCATAAGGGGCTTTCATAACATGTCTGCATAGAATTTTCTTTTTACAAAGATATCAATTAGTGTATAAACATAGTTGTTCATGTATAAGCTGACTCACAAAAGAAACAATATTTTGAACATGTAAAGGCAAAATGTTCTTTTCAAACTGAAATGCTTTTACTTCTGTAAAAGTGTTTTATTTATTTATTTTTTTGAGGGAAAATCTTAGCTCAAGTTTATTGTATCGCCCATGTTAGCAAACAACAAACAAATGTGGCTAATTAACGTTTTTCATGGTTCAGAAAATGCAGCCATTTTGGATCACTATGGAAGACAATATGAGACTGATTCAATTCCGTGCTGGCAACTTTGAATGATCTGATGGTGTTCAATGTGTAACAGAAAAAATGAGCACTTCAGCTAAAACGTCTTGAACAGAAGGCTTATTAATTCATTGGCTGTGCAGAGCAGAGATTTTGACAAATAAGGAGGAAAAAAAAGAACAGGATTCTCAACATTGTTATGTTTGAACACAGCTTGTACAGCACCTGTGTGGATCAAGCTGCTGCAGATGCCAGTTGCAAGCAAAAAAAGTAGAAAGGAAGAGACAAACATGGCTGAAAAGACACGGTTTCAAAGATAAAAGACAAGGTCATATTAAAGGAACTGTGTAGTTCAGCTGTGCCAATGTGTTGTCCTCTCTAGGAACTAAAAAAAAATAGACAAATCACAAACTATGTTACAAAGCACCCCCTAACTAAAAACATGGAAACGAATCACAGTGGAGGCCCCTTTAGGTGCTTATGCAGAAAAACAGCGTGTTATTTCCTTTGCATTAAACAGCAATTTAGAAGGGAGTAATCCATTTTATAATCTCTAACCAAATAAAATCCCACTGCGGGTTAGACGGGGGTTTCTTTCTGTTTAATACAGCGATGGCATGACTGTCTACGACAAACATGTCCACGATCATTTTACCTGTGTGCTGAGGATAAGGTCTCAGAAGGACGGGGCTTTGACAGCAGAGTGTTGAAAGTGCAGCTGCCACACCATCTTCACAGGTGACCCAGTGATCACAGCGGCATCTGGTTGAATTACTTAACACTGCCGTCCAACAGACATGTAATCCGGGATAATGCCCTTTTGCTGAGTGCTCCAATCTGGATAAATTCATCCCAGAGGAATGAAATCCAGCAGCAGAGTGTCAGAGAGAGGGGATGAGGGGCTTGGAGTTGGTATTAAAGAAAATTGGTGAGACCGGGAAGAGGGTCTTCATGATAGATAATGAACCCCAAGAGTAAACAACTTGATTGTGTTGACTGACTGAGTCTCAAGAGACAGATTGTTGCCTGTTTTTCCAAGAAGATCTCAAGCGTTTCTTTTAAATCCTTCCCTGGAATACGCACTCCTTTAGAATGAAGTATACGCCCTGCATCACTACATCTTTTATTTTACAAATATAATTTTCACACACTGAATCATATTTAGTATATTATATTAAAAAAAAATGTTTATTGACAGATTCTCTGAAATATCTGGAAAAACCGTCATCAAATCTGTCCCTTTTTGAAAGAAATATTAATTAATCCTTAAAAATACATTCCTTTAGAAGCAAAAGCCTGTGACAAAATCGGAACTTACACGTTCCAGCTGTCCAACAGCAGCCTCCAAGATTATTTATTCATATGTTCACTTATTACCATAAATATCCAACAGGGCACTCGGCTCAGAAGGATTACAGTGGGCTTAATCTATTGCAGCACAGAAATGAGCAGGGGTCACAGCAACTGAGGTGACTTAAGCTGGCTCGCCTTGATGGGACATGGAGCACAAACAGCAAAACAGACTGCATGACGCTGGACTCCATCATGAGCTGATGACATCATGAGACACTCGCTGCGTGCCTGTCATGGATGTTTGTCAAGACTCATCACGGTTTGTCACGTTTTCCCTGAAAAAAAAAAAGAAAAACACTCCTTCCTCAGGAAAACAGAACATGTTTGTGACTAATTCAGCCAGTATTCTGCTGCTGTTGATGGTATCTTTTAGCCCGATGACACAAAGTTCATCCTTCTTAAGCCACGCTCACACCAGGCATGTGACACGCGTTCAAGAACATGGGTTCTTTAATGTGCGTGGTCTTCACACTGGACGAGCAGGAGGGGACGTTTTCTCCTTTCTCTTTTCCTATACTATGCCGGGCACAAATCACAATTATTAAATTTATCATAATAATTATTTCAATTTCTAAACAGGAAGGACTGAATTAAAGGGCCGTCATCCATTTTTCACCACCAAACTCATATCCCGAATTGGTCAAAGTGCAACCTAGTTCAATTGTCAATGCCCGTTCGATGGACGGCCACGCGTTTTGTACGTAGAGCCCAAAATTGGTCTAAATATGTGCGCTGCTATGCGTGAACAGGAGAGTTTTGAATGGGGAAGCCCAAACAAAATGCACATTTACGTGCACTGACATTGACTTTTCCTTTGAAAGTACGTGGTAGCGTGAACGCCGCTTTAGTCCGCTAGTCGATGGAGACATCTCAGTTAATTCCTTTTGAGTTGTTATAATTACAGTCCATGCAATTCACAGCAGTGTATCTTACTCACAAATAGCCGGTCATGACAATGAGGCTGAATGTGTGTGTGGTTTTTTTTCTTCTTTTTTTTTGTTTGGGCTTTGTAACACCAGTATTTATTTGTCCGTCTTTTTTTCTTTTGGAACAGGGAGAACGACTTCTCCGTCTACAAACGTCCACACATCCAAACAGACATTTAATTATACTCTAGTTGGGAAATATGTATGAAAGCCTGCCGCCCATGAAAGAGGATTTGGAGTCGTCAGACGGCAGTTAATAGACAGCAGTAAATGAAATACGGGATGTTGGGGGTACTAAGACATGCTTTTCAGGACTTAGAAACAGCTTAGTCTGGCTGGGTGGCAAAATCTGAGGTTTGGACAGGAGATAGATGAGCGGGGGGTGGAAGATAATGATGGTAACAAGGGCCAAGAAGGGGCAGCAGTTTTTAAGAAGATTGGGATTACAGTTTTGCACAGAAGCCTTGCCTCTAGAAGGCAAAACTCAAGTCAGGGGTTGCCCTCTAACCACAGAAAGTTGGTTCAACTCGCCATTGGGTTTTGGAGATGAAAACAGGGACAGATAAAAAACACTTAACACTGACGGCGCATGATTTCTCTCTTGAACCGTTTTTCTAACTCTGGCACATTGAGATCAAGACTATTCTTAAACTGCTCCTCCTGGCACGGAGCTCCTCATGCTCTGCCATATATCAACCTTTCACCCGCTCGGACAGCACAATCGATCACAAACAGCAAATGATAAATACTAGAATAAATGAAAAGAAAAACACAAACGTTGAATGGCCGAATGGAGACGACGGTAACTGGCCCTGACGGCACTCTCAGAAGTCTCCGAATGTTCTTTTCACATGTTAGTCCAAAGTACAAAATCTAGCTGGCTCACAATACAGAAAAAAAGGAGGAGGGGGGGCAACATATCTATAAAAAATAAAAAAGGGATTGCATCTCTCCACAAAAATACTTAAAAATATCTTGCAGATAAAAATCACTTTTTCACTTTTTTTATTGCTGCACTGCAATGTGAAAATTGACAATAAGGTTTAAATGTAAGACAGGATTCTAACTTGAGGTGTTGGGGGAAAAAAAAGGTGGATGAGAGATGGAGGCTGCTCAAAGTTTGGTCTGAGATTAATGTGTTCTTTGAGATCTGTCTCCCTGGTCTTCTGACGAGCGCTGTGTCATCTGTCACTGGTTGAAGTGACAGCATGAAGGGAAGCTGTCCCAGATCTGCTAACAGAACACTTTAGGATGAAAAGTTTGCTACACCTATTCCAGCCCTTTGTTTTTCCCGCTTTGACTTGTTCGTTTTTGAGCCGTTTTCTGTTTCAAAGTTAAAAGAGAAAAACGCTGCCCGGCTTCTCAGATTTTCCCTCTCCATACAGTCTCACAGGATATCTGAATCTGAGATTATGATTGCCATGACCACAGCTCCTCGTTCCCCTCCGTTCATAAAAACCGGATTGTTTTCTGCAGCTTTCTGCTGACACTGGCTCGGCACATAAACAGAGCCGTATTTCGTACATCAGGAAGCTTTAGGGAAGCACTTCTTTCTCCCAAGGGGCATGCAGTGAGGAGGTGGGTTGTTATCCGCTGTTTACCTGGTAGAGGGAAGCAGTATTTTATATTATGGTAATAACAGACTCTGCTGAAATGTGCAGAAATCCTTTTTCAATCCAGTTATGCCTGCGCCTCACTTCCACTTTGTTCTAAATGAGATATGATGTTAGCTGTTTGCAGAGCCGGCGCTAAACCTGTGATGATATGCTAATGAAAATGGGATTTATTAAGGATAATAGCCCAAAGCAAAATGTTTACCTCAATAAATTAAGACAGCAGTTTTACGGTCTAACATTACTATGACACTACTTCTGCACCAGACTTGCAGAAAATGAAAATACACGGACATGGACATGTAGGCAACTTCAGAGCAAGAAATGAGGTGTGGATGCAAAACTTGGAGGCTTAGCAGAGTGGAAGCAGGCAGACTGACTGATTATGTATTTCTGCAACACAGTAAGCACAGATGGCCCCGAAAGACTCAACAGTGAAATCATAGAAAACAGCAAAGCAGATACATTCAGAGCGGCATCATCTGCAGCACAGCGCGGGATGTACCATAACTGTTCTCTACCATCACAAACAAAAGAGGGAACACTTCCTCCAAGCTGTGCTCTCTCTCTGGGTTCACTTCAGCAGATTGTGTCAACATACAAAGTTTTGAAGGGAGGCAAAATGAGCAGAGCAAAGACTGAGATTGTGAAGCTCCAACAGTTATCTTCAATCTGAGGTCTTCTAATATTAGGGAAAAACTCTCGATGTAATGAGGAAGCACTTTTCTGCTATTTGTGTGCTTGAGCACAAGTCAAGATGTGGAACAGTGAGACACAAAGATCAATTTTGATTTGTTGTGGCTATTCTAGCAGTGTGTTAGGAACTCTGAGCTTCAATCACAGCAAAAAGGTGTCAGCAAACTGAAATCTCTGCTTTAAGGAGGCGGATTTTTGCTCTTTCTGTGCTCCTTTGGGGACAATTCCCCTCTGGGAAAAGGCTACACAGTGAAAACACGCATACATGGGGGCCATTCATTCAGTCGCTGCGCTCCTTACAATGTCGTCCAGACTGACAGGGTCAAACTTTAAAAAGAGGAGGCGGCTTTGTCGGCGACCCTGACCCTGCGCAGCATAAGCCGGGGCGCTCGCTGTGAGCCGTTCTGATGCTGCGAACTGACCAACAGGCTGATTACGCTCCGGCACATCACATGCTGACACCGCAGGGGTAGAGTTCTGTTCAACTTTACCCACATCGATTGTTTTCCAAAGACAACCACCTGGTGGCAATCTGGGCAAACAACTAATTCATCCCGATTCCATGTACAAACAAGACTGACTAGGAAAACAACGATAAAAATAACAGCAAATACAAAAAAACTGCCAATGTCCCTACGATTCTCCCCTTAAGTGATATGGAACTTTGTTTTTCCTCTCACTATTCTAATAAGAGTCCTTGTAGTTAAACTTGGAGGGGACAGGCTGTCAGTTCAAAACAACGTGACTCAGGAATGAATGCTTGACTGAACTAGAATGGGGGTTATAGGGCTTGGTTTGGGTGTGTGTGTGTGTGACAGGAATACTAAGCCCACATAGGAAGTATTTAACTTGTCTGGTCTGATAGCTATGACAAACTAAAGTGGAAGCTGTAACTCTCCGTAGCGCCTCAGCCCACATCCTTCTCAAATTGCCTGTTTTTCTTTTGCATCCGACATCACAGTGCACAGACACACACACACTCACACAGAAAAAGCTCTTTAAACGCACATTAAGGCAGCAAAAAAGATGATCTCTCAGCCAGCAAGTCAATCACAACCACGCAAGATGTGAAAAATCAGCAACTTCATCTGGAAAACTTACCATGTCCGGAGATCCACAGGATCAGAAGGACCCAAGGGATCATGACTGAAGAGCGGAGAGGGCAAAACCTAAGGAAAACAGTAGGCGAGTGTGAAATTGAAGTTGGCAGGCACAAAGAAAAAGCACAAGATGAGACAGGGTTCTTCTGTGCTGCTGGTAGGACGATACTACAGTCACTGAGTGGTGTCTCCTTTTACCAGTGGAGGGTGGTTGTCTGGCTTTCTCCTCTTCTGTTAATTCTTCCTTTCCTCTGAGTGCTACTCTTCAGTCTGCTCTGCCCGACGCGCTTGATGATGTGAGCTTGAAGACTTTCTGCGTCCCCGCTGCTGAGTCCTGGAATACACGCGCTCCCTCTTCCTCTCTCGCTCGCACGGGTTCTCATTGCCCATCCATTCTCACTGTCTTCAGCCCTCACTTGCCCCCCGCCCCTACCTCCTTTTTTTTTTCCCTTTCTCTCTTGCTCTCCCACACACCGAGTCAGGGGATGGAGCTCCAGACTCCTCCCTCCATCACTCCCTCCCTCACATCCTCTCAGCCTGGCTGTCTGGGTGGCTGAGGCTGGGAGCGAAGCTGCCAGGCTCGGGTCCTCACTCTGGGAACGGGAGCCGCTATGGGAGAAACAGAGAGGGAGCTGCTCAATTAGAATGAGAATAGGACTGAGACCTCTAAAGCTACATATAACGCACACATCAACAAAAACTTTTTTTTTTTCCCCCTGTCTCTCCCCACCCCTTCTTTTTCTGAGACCTTAGCCTCTTTTTAAGAGGGGTGTGGGGGTGGATCTCTGGATGGTGCTGCATTTTTTGGATCCCCTTTGGCTGAATAAAGATCACATTAGCATTTAAGACAATACTGTTATTAACATTCTGCTTATATTGGGGTTAACCACATGCATTCTTAGTCACTACGATTTGCAACACCAGCCTTCAGAAAATGCTCCTCTAAACCTTTTCCAGAATACAAAGGAACAAGTTTGTGAATAAAGACCATCCCCAATAAAAATGGTGTTTCAGGTGTTTTTTTTTTACATGTTCTTGTGGCATTTCTTTTTTTCATGATGGAGGACATATTTAAAGAAAATTAATCTTAAAATTGCATTTCTGAGTATTTCTTTACTCAAATCATTGCACCAGTAATGTTATGCTGGAGTTGTAAGGGGGTTTACGCTGGCATGAGAGCAGTTTATTTTAATTTCTCTATCAATCAAGTTTTTTTCTCGTTTAGTGAGAGAATTTCTTTTTGTTTCATCAAAAAAAGAATAATAATGTGTTAGGGTGACCTTTCTGATTCCACTTTGGTTAAATCAAAATAAATTGTTCATGCTTTTATTTTCCCATGACACTGGTGTGCCACGTTAGTAAACAGAGTCTGTTAGCATTCTTATTTGCTATTTATTTGTTATTTGCTGATTCATTTCAAGCCATCTTACTCCTTACAACATTCAAGGTAAAAGGAAACTCCAAAAATGTTTAAAGCACAGAGAAAAGTGGTGGTTGACAAGAGGTCACAAATGGAGACCGACTCGTAGGCAAGACGGTAATTATAAAAATACAAACTCAAACATTATATCCATATGAAACGGAAACATAAATGTTACTTTAAAACAAAGGATCTGACAAAGACCAACTGAACTCCAGTCTCTAAAATGCAATGAGGGTTAATTGACTAATAGAAAGCAGCTGTGGTTAATTAACAATTAAACTTGGTGTATTTTGACAGTAGAAAACACTCTGACAGAACTTAATAGATCAAGTAAAATAACCAAATTTATAATGATGAGATATGATATAATTAAAGCACATAAAAAATAATTATTTTAACCCTCTATAACATTTCATATTATTATTGATACACACATTTCTTGCAACCCCTATCTCATTATTATTATCAAATCTTTCCTTAAAACACCATTGCATTTAACAGGTTTTTTTGTTCTGTAGTTCACCATCTTTCCCCTAGGGGCAGTAGAATGACTTTTCCAGCTCATTTCAAAATGGCTGCCTACATTAAATCTCAAAAATACTTTCAGTGGAAAACGTTTTGCTAATTTTCAAAACTTTATGGAGAGAATAACTAAACTATTATTACATACCTTTATAATGAATGTTTGCAATATTGAAAAAAATGCTAAATTTGTTAATAAATGTTTATAATAATGTTACACCATATTAAACATGTGTGGATCAATTTTGAAGTGGTGGATAAATAAAGATTAAACGTCAATGTTTTTGATTCTTTATTGTTTTATCTTTATCTCGTTATAAAAGGGACATTGTAACACTTTGTTGTGGATATCATCAAAGGGTTTAAAGTCACATCCCAATTGTATTTTTTTGTACTGTAAAATTGTTCCCAGTGGTCTTTTAAGTAAGCAGTTTTTAGCTAAAGAATCAAAACATGTTTCGTTTTTTAGGACAGAGTTGCAGGATCTCTTTAGAAATTCACTTTTGGTTTGTGGGTGAGACTGTTGCCGCTGAAGTTAGCCTTTTTCCCAGAATGCCTTTGTGTGCACTCTCTCATGCTAGCAACACGCAGCTCACAAGCCCAAGCTAAGATTAGCGCAAACAGAAACAAATGGCAAGCAATATCGGCGGTATCCAGCCGCACAGTTTACAGATAGTTGGCAGCTCAGACAAGAAAAGGAAAACGTACATTTGTCTGCAAGTGGAGGCTTTAGAATTGCAGCAAAGAAAGCCAGATATTTTCCGCCCATGTCAGTAGCTGCGTCAAGTCTGATCTTTTTCAAACATCTGGCTTTCATCACCTCCCAGTCCAAAGCGAATTGAATAAGGAAATACTCAGAAACACAGTTTTAATCTTAAATTATTTTATATATGTCCCCTAGTATGAGAAAAATGCTACAAGAACTATTTTCATTGATGCGGGTCTTAAAAAACATCCTATTTTGTGTGTGGCATCATGTGACAGTCATTATTTGACACCTGTAACACAGACTGTAGATTGACAGAATGACATTGTTTTGTAAAGTGTAGTTGTTCAACGCCTTAGATAGAATCTAATATTGCAAATATCTAGTAAAAAAACATCTCTCCTTGATATTTCATCACCACTACACTGGTTGACAAGGCTAAAGGCCATACATGCCTCGCATCAAGTGTGTTGATAATTACAATAGCTATGAAGAGGTTTTGGTTGCATGCCAACTGTCTGTTTGTCAAATAGCTGTCTGATGGCTAAGCTAAATACTCCACTGACTAAAAAACGTCTTCTTCTGTACTATGTAGCTTCCAAACAGTCGCTGGCGTATTCAGCATTTCCCCGTAAGGGTAAATATTCGTTGCTGCAGTATTTTTGCTTGTCTACAAATCTTTTCTCGTCCATTCTTCCATCTGTGCTTCTATAAATTGGGTAAGACGGAGTCACAGCAAAAAGGAGCAAGAATGTGTTTGAGATTTTTGAGCTAACACAATGCTGCTGTCTTGGATCGCCATGAAATGACCTATGTCCTCAACAAAAGAGAAAAACATACAAACAAGAAAACATTGCATCTAAAGCCTTAACGTATCTCACAGAGACTAAAATTTGTGGTATATGAAATACCGGTTGTGGGTGAATCCATTTAAACTGTTTTGCTCAATGTCTAACAATTGCATCCACTTGTAAACATGCCTCAATTCTTGTTGCCCCTGTCAACAAACACGCCTCAGACTTCAAAAGCAGAAACTTGTTAGTCTGACCGAAATAACCTGTCACAATAAGTACCTTGTTAGCAGCTGGAAGCATGCCTTATTTTTACATAATGCTGTTTTAACCATACAATTATTCAGCTTTGTTGCTACTTTCCAGGTCACAGTGGTTCCACTGCTCATTATTCCGAGTCCCTCCACATCAAGTTGTTAATCCACAGATGCAGTAATTAAATCCATGGGAGGCTGCTTGATGTTATATTTTCAGAACACATGTTAGTGTATGTCATATTTTCAGAGGGCGAATTCAAGGTGCCACGAGAGGTGACAGTGATTAATCAAGAACGCGGGATGCAACTGTACATAGACATGAAGAAAGTGAAGAAAAAGAACATCAAACTTTTCCTGTTCTTTTACTTTTATAAACTTTTACTGTTAGTTCACATACAAAATAAGCTTCAAACTCCATAGGTGTTAAGATAACTTTTAACGAGTTCTACTAAAAGTATTTGCTTCCAGTGTGGAATTAATGTTAGCCCATCCCTTTTTGCTACAGTGCTTCATTTGGAGTTTAAAGCACTCGCTAAAGTACCACAGTCCTGCTCCAACAGCATAACTGGTTTGAAATTTGGCAAGGTCCCTCTGGTTATTTTATCATTTATTTGCTGAAGTGTGGTTAATTATTGTTGGCAAGAAAGAGCCTGATCTTATATTTTACTATTGAATCCTGTGTAAGGAAAAGACAGAATCTTATATATAAGCTGATATTATTGTATAATTCAGTGTTCTATTTATTTTCACAACCAAAATCACAGATCATTAACCTACCACCAGCTTTTTCAACACTTAGATTTTTGTTTTGTAAGGTTGTGCTTTTTTTTGCATGACAGTGTTCAAAACTCTCATGCATAACTTCTTATACTTTGGAGACCATTGTCAGAGTTTACGTACAAAACGCATGGTTATTGAATGCGCATTGCAAGTTCAACCAGGTCAAACTTTGACCAATCAGGGACTCGAATTTGCTGTGACGAATGGATATGTCCACTTTAATTCACAAAAGTGCAAACCACTTGAAATTGGATCATGGAGGAGAAATTAATAATTGTAATTACTAGTAAAACCTATCAGAAAAAAAAGAAGAAGAAGCCCCTCCCTGCTTGTCCAGTGTGAACACCAGGGGCTACAAGCGTCACATGCCCGTTGTGTACACAGCTTTACAGTTAATTTTGGAGACTCCTTTTTTTTCTACTTAGAATTGAGGGATCAGGCAAAAACAAAACAAAAAACCATTCAGGACTGTAATGTGGTGTCTAGATAAAAAGCCAAAGGGCCATTGAAGAAAAAAGAATTGAAACAAAAAAAAACATAATAAAAACTAACTGGTGTGCACCTGTTAGTTTGTTTTTCTTTTTTCTTTTGTGATGCTGTGATGCTGAAAAACTCATCCATGCGTTTGTTACATCTAGACTGGATTACTGTAACTCTTTATTAGCAGCATGTCCTAAGAGTTCCTTAGAAGTCTCCAGCTTGTTCAGAATGCAGCAGCTAGATTGTTAGCTGGAACTAGCAGAAGAGATCACATCAAACTGTGTTAGTTTCGCTCCATTGGCTCCCAGTTGATTCTAGAATCAAGTTCAAGATCCTCCTGTAAACCTATAAGGCCTTACATGCTATGGCCCTGTCCTATATTGAGGACCTCATAGTCCCTTACCACCCAAACAGAACACTTCGCTCGCAAAATGCAGGACTGCTTGTGGTTCCTAGAATTAGTAAAAGTAGAGTTGGAGGTAGAGCGTTTAGCCACCAAGCCCCTGTTCTATGGAATAAGCTCCCAGCTCATCTAAGAGAATGTAGAAACTGTGTTATATCCGACTCAGTTTCTACATTCAAAGTTAGACTGAAAACATTCCTCTTTGGACAGACTTATTATCAGACTAGTTTGTATTCAGAGATTATTTAATTTAATGTTAATGTGTTTAAATTAAACTAACAATAACTATTTGTTTTAAAAGGCTGCCAGAAGTTGAAGCTGGGGTAGCTATGGTGCACTGGGGTTCTGTCCTCTTTTCTCATCTACTTCTACTCACCTTCTCTCCTCTATTCTTGATCATTATTCATCATGTAGTTCCCTCTGTTTGGTGCAGTGGGATTCATGTATTGTCCCTCTTTCCCTCTCCCCTCCGGGTGAGTGGGAGTTCTTCCAGATTCCAGTTGGTTCATCCGTGCTCCTGTACCTGACCAAGTACCTCACCTCTGCCTCGCCTCTACTACTGCTTCTACACCTGGCTGTGGATCCTGCCTCTGGCTCGACTCGCGCCCCCGGCTGTCCCCCCAACTCCGTCTGGATGAAGCTCGTCTGCTGGACTTTAGATATGTAGTTGTAGATTTAGATAAGTTAATTCTTCTCTATAAGTTCTGCTATTCGCCTGTCTGTCCTGGGGGAGGATCCCTCTTTCATGTGGGCACCCCTGAGGTTTCTTCATTTTTACCGGAATTTGTTTTTTAAGGAGTTTTTCCTTACCGCGAAGGGGGGTCTAAGGGCAGGGATGCCAGTTCAGCTTAGTCAGTTTGTTAGTTCAATTTAGCATTTTCTCATTTTATTCTATGTAGTTATGATCCTTTTGATTTTATGTTTCACTTTTTCAATTACCGATACGAATCCCATCAAGAAGACTGTTGTTGTGAATTTGGGCTATGCAAATAAAATTGAATTGAATTGAATTTTACTTCAATTTTATTTTTTTACTTCAATTTTATTTTCCTTCAATGGCCCTTTAAATGAAATGAAAATAAGGTTTCTTTTAATTTAATGTAGTAAAACATTACATGCTTTGCACTAAAAAGGTATTTTTTCAGCTTGACAAGAAGGAATTGCCCACCATGTCCCTGTTATTATTGATATATGAATAATGACTGATACAGAACTAAATCTCTGCATACTTATGACAGACAACAATGCCAATAGTCTCCAGAGCATGGCTTTTGTAACGACACAGTAAGGATTGCATTAGGGTTTGAGTCTACTTCATATCAATTTAATCTCTCTCTTACCTCCTAATCTAATCAAAGGGTCTGTGGATGACAGGTGGTCTTTTCATCAGTGCGACTAACAGCTACACAGAAAAAAACAACCCCACTGCGGCCAAGCCAGAGGATAACAGATTTGCATTTTGTGTAAGAACATGATGAGAGGGGGCAAAGAATAACAATGGAGCTTATGCGCTTCAAGGTTGAGCAGTAAGGGTAAATCGGGTAGACGGGGAAATTAATTTATACGTACAAGGCTTATAAACTTTGATTTTGTAGGATAAACCTCATCCTGGATTACATTTTCAAAATATTTGAGGTATTTAGATATATCTGACAACAACGGAAATGAAGTCATCTTGTTCATTGTATCTCGTAAAAATACAATGTTATACAATTACTGATATAATAAAATGTGTGGGGAAATCTCTTTTCTGACTGTACGTTTTAAATTGATGCAGAAAAAAAAGACATGTTTTGCAGTCTTGAAAATGGCTCAAAGGCTGTCAAACCTACAGGGTGCATAATCTTTCAAAGGCACAGACAAGAGGAAACTCATTTTCTTAGAGCTTAAGAGACTTATTATTACACCTGTGATCATAATTCTCAATATAATTGACAGAAAGACAGCGATCCAGAACTGCTTCTTTAAATTGTGAGAACAAAAAATCCCCACCGCGTCTATGTATTTTTAACTTCTGATTATCAAAACAATCGGAAACAAACAAAAAAACCCAACATGATCACTGTCTCAATCACAAATACAGGTTTGTTCTTGTTTTACAAAATTCCACTGTCGTGAATAATTTGCATAATGTAATATTCAATTTGAGCATTTCAGCTTGCCGGTTGGTGTTTTTCATGTGTCATTACTCAGTTAAAATTCATTCATCACCTACATTAACCCCCTCAAAGGACCCTTCCTGTCACGCTAAAGGTCATTGTCCGTCAACAATGAAAACGCATTTTTGATTTAAAATAATAAATAATTGCAAGGTTGGTTTTAATAAAATTGCAGAATCACCTTTTTTTTAAAAAGAAAAGCAGCAAAATAAGGAGCTGCTGTTTTGAGACTGTTATATGTGACTATATAGAACACTTTTGCATAAAAGAAAAGAAAGATCAAGTTCTGCAACAAGAGCTATAAATGTATACAAGCGACTTGTGTGGCAGCTAAGAGATCTTATGAAAACATACTAAGGCTATAATATGTAGTGAATGTTTGTAATTATAAGGCTGTCAGGCTTTGACGAAATAAAAAAAAAATACTTTATTTATCCTATCATGTCTGAACTAAACTCAGAAGAAGATGTAAAGCATCTACGGTGTTTTTCTATGCTAACGCTTCATATACATATCTACCCCATAACAAGCAGATCATTCAGTCGGGTCATTTCACTAATTAGGCTTCTGTTTAACAGGAAACTGACTATCATATGAAATAAAGAAATGTGTACTTTGGTGAAAACCTACAAAAAAAAACATGTCAGTTTAATTGTTATACTGGTATCCACACTTTGGTATCACAGAATATTATTTGGGGGTTTCATAGCAACAGCAGAAAAAAAAACAATGTGGACTCAAAAATAAATAAATAAATAAATAAACTGTATAGTTTTCTAGGACATAGTTTCTGCAGAGCGGCAGAATTTTATTAGAAATTCACCTTTGAGTTGTGGGTAGGACTGCTGGCACAGGGCATGCCCGCTCCCACAGCTCAGAGGAGCAAAAGGAAGACGTATACATGGATTTAGTCATCTACAACTTGACGTAGCTGAATAGGGTTGAGCAGGGAGCTTGTGGCCATACGGTTGTAGTTTCACAGCTACATGCTTTGACTGCTCCTGATTCACAACTATTTGAATAGACTTATACAGAAACGTAATTTTAAGGTTCAATTTCTTATTACCTGTCCTCCATCATGAGGAAAAAAAATACAAGATCATGATAACAACACCTCAAACATATTTTTTTATCAGAGTGGGTCTTTCAGATCACTCATTTCTCATTTTTTTTGTTTCATTCACACTGTTGGTCTACTAAAATCTCCCACTGACAGTGTCTCTAAAGTGGATTTTAACAGACGGAGTTAGAAAAGCTAACCATCAGTCATGCGCACCACTGGATCTCACTTTCCATATAGAATTCATAGATCCAAAAAAAGGAAAAGGTCAATAATCTGTATTTTTTATTCCCTGATTCTTTTCATTGTTGCATCACTTCTCACTTTCCGTCTGAAACCTTTAGCTCGCCTGTCTTCTTAATAAACCCAGTCAAAGCCTCAAGCTTTTTTGATTGGCAAGCAAATTTGTCAGAAATGTTTGACTGCATGACAGGAGCTCATTCTTTGTTTGAGGTGTGCCAAACTAGCTACCAGGCAGGTATTATGCAAATGTGTTTCATGGTGATACACATGAAGGAGGGTTTCAGGGTGTACAGAAGGAGAGCCTGCTCTTGGAAAGAACACAGTCTGTTTCCATCCACTACTATGCCTCAGATCTTTTCCTTGCATAGAAAGAGGACACATTCTGAATTCTTTCGTTGGGAATTTCAGTTACCACCAATTTGCTATCTTGAAAACCTTTGTGCAAAGCTGACATTGCTACAAAAAACATGTTTGTGCTATTTTTATTTGCGACATTTAATGAAAAAAAAATTGTTTTAAATAAATTGTCTGTATTTATTCAAGTGGATAAACAATCAGCAAATTAAACATACAGCTACTGTATTTTTCCACCACTGAGAGGTATATATAAAATTATTAATACAGTATGTTATTAGTATAGGTAGTAATTCATGCATTTCTACTTAGAAATTATAATTTGATGCAAATTCCTAGAGAATGTTGAAAACTTCCAAATAATTTTATTTACAATTGACTTTTTTAAGAAAACCAGCTAACTGCATTTGGCAGACACCACAAAAACTTTCCTTTAAAGACCCACCCTGATGGAAATGGTCTTTTTACTACTTTTTGGGGGGCATTTTTCTAATGATGGGTGCCCTTTGATAAGAAAATTTAGCTCAAAATTGCGTTTCTGGGTATTTCTCATGAGCAGACAAAGAAATGCTGTTAGTAAAAGAGCTTATTTGTGATGTAGAAAATAGGCTGGGCGGGGCAAAAAACTCCCTACTCTGTTGAAACAGAGCTCTCAGCGAATGGTGAGGGAAAGGGGGCGGGGCTACTTGGAAACAACAGCCCCACCTGCAACTCAGAGGCAGGCAAATTTCTTACTAAATACAAACACTCTGCAATAACTATTTTAGGTTAAAAATGACAAATATAACCAGAAGACAACTGGGAACACTTTGACTTAGATCATAGATGAACAGAGTGGGTTTTTAACCTTCTCTTTTATTTATTTACTTTGTAATATCACACACTAAACACCAACAAAGAACATGTTTTAACCACATTTTCTTTTGTTTGTGCATCATCTTTTTATGTATTTATTTTAACTTGTCCTGTCCATCAGCTGGGCAGACAGATCAGAGCTGAGGGCCTCTTGTGTTGGACATATTTTACTTTAACAACAGGGGTTATGAATCTTCAGACAAACCAGAGGTATGTCTGAATAAACCCCTTTTGTAATTGAGGCCAAACTTTATTCATTTTAATCATATTTGAAAATCTTTTTGTGTTGTTGTGGACGGAAAAGGAAGGGGGAGAAGAAGAGAGAGGGATGTTAGAGATTGGGGGGAGGGGTTGATTATAGAAAGGGGGGGTAAAACCATGAAGCAGCATAAAGCAACAAGTTGCTTGATGGTTATACTCATTACAGTGAGGTTCGGACGTAATGCAAGTCTATAAGGGCGGGGCCTGTCCACACACATACTCAAATGTTATAAACATACCTGTTGGCTCCAAAAAATATTCACATGTCAACATTTACAAAAAAAAACAATGTTCACACATACATACTTATGCATTCAGTAGTGTGAAATATTTCATTTAACTACGCTAAGTATTTGTGCAAAGGTGAGCTAACACCTGTCCACGAGTGAGTGTTTATGTTCTTCTAAAATGGATGATGGAATGTACCCCCCCCAACTGTGCATCATCTTTGACTTCCTTAGTTTTACATCCACATTATTGTGTTCTTTCTGATTGACTCTCACTGTTCCAGATGAGATGAGAGACTCAATTATGTCAAATGCATGGGATAAAGACATCAAGGGACAGGAACGGATTGATTAAAAAAGGAAAATTACAACGTCTGGTGACTTTATAATAAAGAAAATTGTGAATAGAATAAGATGAGTTTTTTGTTCTTTCAGCAAAGCCTCACTATTTTTTTCTTTACAGTACGAGTTTGTTTTTGTCTTGTCTCGTTTTCCTCGGATAAAATGCAAACTCATCCTCATGGTTAAAAACTGACACATTAAGATGATGGACAGCCACTCTGTTTCTGAGCAGAATAGAAAGTGACATATCTGCTTATTTCTCCTGGGCCTGAAATTCTGTTGCTGAGACGCTGAACATTTTGAAAGACTATCAGTGTCTGTGTGTGTCCCTGTGTGCTAAAGTGTGCTGCCATCAATTTGTATTTCAAAATTAGTAAATCAGCCAGTTGTCTTTCAAGGAAGGATATCCACTCAATCTTTGTCAGTCAGATGATTCTCCAGAGAAGCTCCATCCACAACACTGATGCTTTAGATTTTCATTCCAATCAAGCCTGAAAAGTGGCAAAGCAGGCCTGAATGAATGGGATTAAACAGATATAGGGGAGATGGCAGCATATTTTATCAAAAAGAGAACTAGTTTGGGAGATGCAAATGCTTTTGGTATCTTCTTCATTTGCATTTCAAAATGAAAACCACTGTGGACACTTGTTTTGTAATCAATTTTAATTCTAATTAACACAAACTATTTCATACTTTTTACTGATAGATTCAAGGGGTTGTTTGTTACCCCAATCGTGAAGCTTAGATAAGATCCATTTTATGATCCTTTTTCAAGCATTAGAGACATCCTCCTAAATGGAATACTGTTGATGATGTTCTTGGAATTGATTGTGGATTAATGCTCTGCACAAAAAGTTTCATAAAAAACTTTAGAAGCTGAAAGTTTGAATTTATCTTAAAAATACTGCATTGTTACACACACCAATATTGGAAAAGGTGAAGAAAAAAAGAGAAAACATTTCTTTCGCACACAAATACACACTTACAGCAGAAGAATAAACAAATGTTCCCAACTATTGCTGATTGTGGACTTTTTTTTTCTTCTTTTTTTAGATAATTTTTGGTTTTCATGTAAGGCATCTTTTCATTATATCTTAAATACCATCGGGTTGACTTTCACTTTAAGAAAGAAAAAAGAATAAATAACACAAACATAGTCACAAATGCTTGCTTTTGTTTGGTCATTGCTACAAATATTCTTATCTGCAACATTTATCACTTTACACTTTTAATAAAAACAAACAGAAGGGGTTACATAAACTGGGACATTTTCCTCAGCGACTCTTGACAACAGTATTACATACACTACTCAGAAAAAGGTAGAGATGTTTTGAAATACTCAGTGGATGTTGTATACTGAGTGTTTGTTTCACTTTCCAGATTTTTTGAATAGGGAGGCAATTGTAGTGATAGACACGCCCCATTTTGTCTTTTCCAATTAATGGTCTCATCAGTTTATAGTGTGTCCTACTTACTTGTGCCAACAACCAAAAAAGTTCTAAAAGAAAAATATTTTCAATGTGGCGTCAATCTTAACATTTTGTGGGAATAAGGAGCGGATTTTTGCCGGTAAGTCATTCCAAGTTCATCATTCAAACAGCCAAGAAAACCGAATGCCGCTTAACAGATGACCAGAGCCACCTGGCCCTTGCACCTTCAGGTTGGTAGTAGGCAGTCAGATGTTACATGTAAACATGGTGAGTCTCAAAGTGTCATCAGAAGACTCGCATCAAGACACAAAACTACTTGCAGTTTGTGACAGGCCGAGGAGTGGAGCTCCACAAGTCACAGATTGCAACCATGACCAGTATCTAAGGACCTCTGCACTCAGACATTGTTAAACAAATACCACACAACTGCAGGTCCATTTACCAGATGTGAGGAGCACTAAGATTTCCAGAAAAATCATTCACAACCAAATCCACCGCTTTAACTTGAACCGCTGTGAACATTTGCAGTGGACACAAGACTATGTGACCTGGACAATGGAGCAATGGTCTACCTACTGATCAAAGAAGATTCACCTTGCACAGAAATGATGGTTATCAGTGTTGCTAGAGATGGTGAAGTGAGGGATAGGCTTATGTCAACATGGTCCCCAGGGTTCGCTTTGGTGGAGAAGACGCAACAGTCTGGGCAGGCATCACCAGTCAGTGAAAAAACAATTTGGTTATTGTAGATGGCCCAGTCACTGCAATTTCTCAGAGACATCATAGAACCCATCATTGTCCACAATTCCACCAGCACACCTCAAACTTTCTGTTCGTGGATGATAATGCTCAACTACATTGAGCCAGAAGGGTTACTTGAGGAAGTCGGAGACCCTCTGACCTGAATTCCATAGAGCCTGTCTAGGATCAGCTGAAGCCGAGACTGGATGATCATACCTCACCCCAAAGTGACCTGGCAGAAATATGTGTAGTTCTAGTGGAAGACTGAAAAGCATTTCCTCAGAGCAACATAATGAGGCTAATGAGGAGCATGGGACGTCGCTGTCAAGCTGTTATTGCGGCAACTGGTAGAAATAACATGGTCAATTTGACATTATTTTTCTTATTTTGGGCTATTTATGTCTTAATTTTGGAGGTAATGCAAACCAATTGGTGTCTTCTTATTCATTAATTAAAGTCAAAGTCAAAGTAACTTTATTGTCAATCTCTACAATGTTACCACATACATAAAAATGAAATTCCGTTTCTCTTCAGGTCTTAAATTCAAAATGAATTTTATTGTCTCTCATGAAAATTAAGACCAAATAGGAAAAGCACATATTTAAATAACATTATTCTAACTTATTGTCAACAGTTTATTTATTTGTATTTTTATCTAAAAATTCAAGATGCAGTTATAATCGTAGTTCCATTCAAACCTGTGGCCAATGTAGCTCAATGTGGATTCTATAGATTATTACTTTGTTCAACTTCTTGAAAACTTTAGTAATTTTTCAGTAGTAACAGAGTGATGCTGCCTGCCAGGCAGCCTATCTTTCTGAGAAGAAAACTTAAATTTAAATCAAAGGAGGATATTAATTAAAATTTAAAGTCTTGCATCAAAAAACAATTATAAATAGGTTCACAACCTGGTGACTTATTCAAGCAATGATTAATGCATGTTTGCGGTATGAAATCACTGTAACAGAACAACATGTTCCTTTGAAGTGCCATTTTGCACTTAGCAAAAGTCAAAAAAACATGGATTTAAAAAAAATGTGTTTCTGTCTCTGCTTAAATGCAAGGTGAATGTTTTAGCTGGGTACTGCTAATCCGTACCAGCAATTGATAAATACTCATGAGCAGGTGTGCAGACCCTCATATGACTTCATATGAACTTCGTATTCAGTTCTATTAGCACGATGCTGAGAAAAAAAAGAAGAAAAAAAACATTTGTTCCCTTATGATATGGTAATTTTGCAACACAAAACATTTGGAAAAGTTTTTTTGTCAAACAGACGGGAGCTGAAACAGTTTTGTGTTGTACATATTTTACTGTTACAACAGGGGTTTATGAATATTCTGACACACAAGGGGTATATCTGTTTAAACCCCTTTTGTAACCTAGGCTAGGAATCATAAAGCAACAAGTTGGTGTAAGTTTATATTCATTACTGTCAGCTGTAAATGTTTATCAAAAGCGGGTGGGCCCTGTACACTCACACACACACATACTTAAATGTTAGAAACTTATCTGTTGGCTCCAAAAATATTCACATACAAACATGTCAACATGTACACAGTACAACTACACTTCACACGCAGATACTATTTGTGCAAAGGTGAGCTTATACCTGTGCTCGAGTGAGTATGTATGTATTGTTTAGGTGGATGATGGAATGTTAAACAAAAGAGGGGGAGTGCCTGGTCATCCCCACACCAAGAGCCCCACCGAAGCAGCAGTGGTAACCAGGACCCCCCGACACCAGCACGGTATAGCAGAAAGAGGAAATCCGTTCGTAGCGCAATCACGTCAGCCACCCAGTCCAGCTAGACACCCAGACCAGGGCCAGCAGGACTGCCACAGGGACCCCCAACGCCAGAGAGCAGGGAGGCACAAGAGCAAATAGTGCAAGCTCCAGCCCAGCCATAAGAACCCCCCCACCTAGCTCAGGGGCCCAGAGCGGGGCCCCACCCCGGGAAAGCACCCCCAGCCCCAGATGAGCAGCCCACCACCACAAAGGAGTTCTGCGCATCCCCCCACCCCAACCCCAGGCATTAGCCAGGGCCCCCAAAGGGAGACCCACCCCACGGTCCTGGCAACCACCCACCCACTCCACAGGAGGCCAGAGAGAGCAAGGAAGGAGGACACCCAAGAGAAGTGAGGGAGTGAGGGGTCCCCGAAAAGCATTGTAAACATGGAATGACCAGGCACACCCAGTGTTTGAAATTTGGAGAGGCCCAGTGCTCCAGGGCAAGGGCCAGGACCCGCACCACAGGGACAAGGACACCAGGGATCCTTCCCCTTGCGTGGAGGGAGGGCAACCGGACCAGGAAGTCAGCACCCAAAGGGCACGGCTACTGTTGACGAGGGCCTGGTTCCCCCCGCCAGGGATGGGGTAGGGGACAGGTCTAAACAGAGAAGGGAGGGGCCCAAATGCATGCAGCAACGATGAGAGGAGTCCACAGGGCCAGAGAACAAGTGATCTCAGCCCCAGGCCAATACACCAGGAGATATGGAGGACGCCAAAGTAAGGCAACAACCTTGCATCAAGACAACTCCCTCCTCCTTTGTGCAAGGAGAAACAGGAGGAGGACTGCTAGAACCCTGCAATACTTCCAAGACCTCCAGCAGACCACAAATGTTCATGTGTCTGCTTAAGCTTTTGGAAACGGACTTCATGAGCGTGGTCTGAGGGCCCTATGTCAAGTCCAACAATGTGCAAAACGTTTAGCATTTGCTAGAGAACACCAAGATTGGCAAATTTGCCACTGGTGAGAGAATGCTCGAGAATGCTCTGCTGCCTGCAACATTGTCCAACATGACCGCTTTGGCAGTGAGTCAGTAATGGTTTGGAGTGGCATTTCTTTGAAGGACAACACAGCTCTCCACATGTTCATCAGAGGTACGACTGCCATTAGCTATCAAGATGAGACTTTCAGACCCCTAGTGAGACCGTATGCTGGTGCGGTTAGCCCTGGGTTCCTCCTAACGCGAGACACTGCTAGACCTCATGTGACTGGAGTGTTTTGGCACTTTCTGCTAGATAAAGGTTTTGATGTAATGGACTGACCTAACTGCTTCCAAGACCTTAGATCCAATTAAGGACATCTGGGGCATCATGTCTCGGCCCATCCACCAACATCAGGTTGCACCACAGACTCTCCAGGTGTTGGCGGATGCTTTGGTCCACGTGTGGGAGGTGATTGCCCAGGAGACCATCCACCACCTAATTTTGGTATGGTTCTGTCATCAGAACATGCACTTTTGTAAAGAAAAAAGCATTCCAAAAAAACAATTTATTCGTTCAGGTATATGATGTGTTTTGTTAGTGTTCCCTTTATTTTTTTATGCCGTGTTTTTTTTCTTTTGTTTTTGTAAATAATGATGTCACACTACCTTCCAAAATTGATCTGCAAATTATTAGCATTATAATTTTTTTTCATTAATATACAGTTTAAATTAAAACTATTTAACACTATACTAAACATACTTTTATCATATTTATAAAATGAAGAATTGGATAGGAATTATTCTAAAACAAAATCTTTGCATTTATTATTTTGCTGCATTCATCGTATTTTGTTTGTTACATCAATTATTCTCTGTTGGACATCACTCTGCTGACTTGCTGATATATACTTAAACATAATTAGGCTTTGAAAAGGCATTTAATTCCGACTAAACAACAAGAAGTAAAACAAAAACCTGCAGGGTTCAGAGAGATGAGCTGTTAAGCTGTCACCCTGACAAAATTGAAAGTACTGCATAAAAATAGGCATGCCTATAGTTCTGTCATTTAATGAGTCTTTTTCAATTACCTTTCTGAGACGCAAATACGATCAAAGGTTCTGATGAAAAGTAAACCAACACTGAGTGCATAGTGTAGCTTGATTGACAGTAAGTAACACTATCGGATGCATAATCAAAATGTCAGTGTCAGCCCATCAGAATCCCATTACACCACACCATGACCATATGTTTGCAGCAAACTAGATAATCCTGCTGTTTAGCTTTCCACTCACATTCAGGTCAGCAGCTTGTTGTTTCTGTAAATTGATCAAATTGTGTTTCCACACCAAAATACTGTCCTCTCGTCAGCCTACAACCCGACAGAATCAGTCAAATTCTTACTGCTTCATGCCAAATGGGCCATTTGACTCCCATCCATTTGACTTGCATTTTCATTGCAGAGTGGCAATCAGGTCTTCACATGCAAAAATCATGCAATAGATTTGTTTGCTTTGTTTTTCTAGAGTGGGACAGACCAATGGTCAGCAGCATGCACCTTAAGAAAACTTGTCAGGTATCATTGTTTTGCATAAGTCAAACTGGAACCCATCTTGTTTGGGAAATGGATGCATGTTGTTTTGCATCTGAAGCATCCAGCACAGCCATCTTCATTGCAATCATTACACTGCTGCTCTTTCACAGTTTTAAGGGGAAGTAAAAACTGAGTGATGAATGGTGGATTTGCCCTCAGGCTAGGACTCACTGTATGTCATTAGGAGAGAAGTGACTACATGGGCTACAGGGAAGGCAACAAAAACAAACTGTAGTGCAATGTGGTTTTTGTTTTATTTGTTGTGTGCATAAGAGCACATGCTATTAAGGGGACTGAAACTGTTTTTGTTTATTAAAAAGTAAGGTATTTCTGAATGTATATACTGTTTGTTCATTTAAACATGATCATTTCAACATAATTACATTGGCAGTCTTTAAGTGTTGTGAGGAGGAGCATATGGATTGTTGTGAGCTTGAACAGCAAACACATGACAGTGAAATTTATTCTGTTGTTCAAGTAAAAAAAAAAAACGCTGATGTCCGCAAAACGCACATTGTTTTTCTTTTCTGTCAACCTGCTGTAAGTGCCCCCCCCCCGCCCCCGCCCCCAGCGGTACTAATTGGAAATGCAAAAGGAGTCTCAGAGACTTTGCATACCAGATGCCCAAAGCTAAGCATTTGCTTATATATCCAAATTGCGCCTCAAGAAAATCTGGACAGCAAGTAAATTATATTCAACTAATGTTCTTTATAATTTAGATTTATCAAAGTAAGTACAACAAATGCATTCACAGACCTATTTTTATTTTTTCTTTGGACGATAAAAAATTGACCTTTTGGAAGGATAACACACTGAAATTAAAATTCTTTAATTTACCTTTTAAAACTAATAATTATATTTTTTAATTATATACTTGACTTATAAAAACAAGTGCATAAACAAAATGTGATCTATTATTCAGTCTTTAGTGTGTTGTCACATTCATAAATAATTCATTCGATTCTCCCTCATATAAACAATAAATAGTCGCCGCTGAGGTATGTCAGTGCATAGATGCCAGTGCTCGGAAAATATATAATAACTTTAGTTTTATAACTTTAAACGAAAACTCATTGCTTACATTCAAATGTAAACTTCTGTGCTTTAGAGCACACCCATGTGAAGAAATGTTTCTCTTCTGTGGCACAGTGCGATGTGGAAAACCCTTCCGGCAGAGGGATATCCCGTCCTAAGTCACTTTAGCTTTACTTTAAAATGACAAGTTCGGACGCCACTACGGCTCCAAATGCCTCTACGACTGTAGACGCAGGGAGAAGCAGGAGGGGTAGGGGTAGAATTCGGTTTCGGCCACACTGTGCTTCGGTGGCAGTGATAAATCAAAGACAGTGTGATCTCTTAGATAAAAAAGACAGTGGCTGTGGTCAGAATCATGGCAAAATTCTGACATTAATTCTTAGGCACTCTGGCTTTCTCCCACAGTCCAAAAACAGGCTTTATGGATTAACTGGTTACCTTATAGTGTCATTAGGTGTACATGTGTAAGTGTGTGGGGGAGTGAACCCCGCCTTTACCCAAAAATAGCACAAAAAAAAAGGCTACAGCAAACCTGTGACCCCAAAAGGGATTTAGCTGGTTAAGAAAAGGACATGGATGGATGGATTATGTCACTAAATAATATAAGAAATGGATGAAGATGACTCATAAAATACATTTTTATTGTACTTCATTTTAATTATTCCAACCTCTAACTTGTGAAAAGATAAACAAATAAAAGAAAGAGCAAGACACTTGGTAATATTTTGCAAATATTAAGAAAACAAAAGAAGTGCTAAAAGTAACCATTTTCCACACAGTCTGACAAAGACAGCAAAAAAAGGTAAAACCCTTTCTCTCAAACAGACTTGCTGTGACAGGCATAAGATAAAGCACATATGGAAATTTAAATGAATTTGAGTCTTGATACTGTGTATTTCTGTGCATGTTTGTTCAGGAGTTTGTGTGGTTATTTTTACTTTGAGGAACACCAGATGTATCTTTGGCAGGTGTAAAAAATCCTATTAGATTTTGTTTTTGTCACACCTTACCGAATTTTTTTCCATTAAGTCTCTACCTTATTCGAGCACATTTCCTGCCAAAGCTCGTGAATGAGAAGGAGCTTTGATAATGTCTTTGTTGGCTTTTATATATATATTTTTTTTAATCACTACATTTAATCTTCATATCATCTGTCAGTCCTTCTGTCCAAATGTTATGGTACAAGTTTGGTAATCTAGAATGAATGCAGACCCATCTAAACTTTTTGAGTTAGACAACTTGCAGAATTGGTGACTGCAAAATACTTTTATAAATATGCGCTTAAATAATAGTATGCATGCAATAAACATGTGTGAATTTTAACTTTCAAACTCAATGATTCAAATATTTATGTTGTGAATAATCTATTTAATCTAATTAAGAGAGTTATGCATGAAAAGTGATCATATACTTAAATAAACCTTGAGCATTTTTATGATTACAGTGTTAATTTTGCAGATAGCAGCAGGATCCTGTTTAACAGCTCATTGTTGTCCTCCTTCCTGATTGTGATAGCTCCCTTAAGCAACTGCTTATCTTTTTGAAAGTCTCTCACTGATACGAGGTCATTAGGGACGAGAATTTTAATTTACTCCATGAAATGAAGTTGTGTCCTCAAATGCCTCTTGAAAGTTATTGCCTAAGTATAACTTAAAGGTTTCTATCCTAGCTAATATAAGAGAACTGGACTGAGTGAGTGTGACATCATCCACAGAAAAACTGCTTCCTTGCAGCTCCTAAGCCTATTCAGTCGTTTTTTTTTCCCCTAATACAGACGATTCTATTTGGAGCAAGATGAGGTTTTTAAGCAATGGTTGGTCCGAGTCGGTCAAAGTCAACATGTCTGTTGCAATTAGTGTTGCCAATCAGGAGCGAGCTTGTTGAAAGTCCACACCCCTTTCACTGAAAGTGGTCTCAGGCTACCGTCAATCATACATTTTGAACGTTCAAGGTGAGAGCCAAGCAAGAACCACATTCTTTTATTGAAGTATCTGATTGTTTATGACTCAAATGAATTGCAATACAGAAAAATGATTAAATATACAAAGTTATGAAATGTTAAAAGTAGATAGAAAAGCAAGAATAGATATTCTGACAAATAAAATGACTTGTACTTGAAGACTGCACCATTATTGGGGCAAGATAGAGGAAGTGGGGAAACAGTTATTCACAGTTTGTTCATTTAAATCCGATCAATTAATTAACCAACGTGGCTGTCTCAAAAATAAAGGCTTGGCCCTTTGACATTTTCACTAAGATCTGTGCGTTACATAAAGTACCAGAGCCATTTTTCCACTAGTATCCTTTTTGTAAACTGCAGGTCTTCTCTTCCAGGTGTGAATTGTGATATCAGAAAGTCAGTCTATACCAGTGCTGTTTAGCTTGGTCCTTAGGATCTACTACTTTCCTTTTTTTTCTGGCACTTCCTTTCTCCTTTGCTGTTGACAAACCGACTCAGGTGTTTCCACGTTGTGATGGACTGAGCTCACCTGATCCAGGTAATGAGTAGAAAAAAGTGCAGGTAGAGTGGAAAAACATACAAGGGGTGAGATCTCGAGGATCAAGATTGAGCAGCCCTAGTCCATGATCTAAAAGAGTTTAAATTCGATCTTGGAAAGAAGCTTGAAATGGCCACCTAAAAAAGAAAACTACAATTAGCTTCTATATAGAGGTTCCACTGACATGAATATTAGACATAGCAAAATAGACATAATCTGGCATCATACTGCACTCTGATTTGACTGTCATGGAACATCTAATATACTTTAGAAAATAGGCGGGATTGCCTTTTATCCAGACTGTGTTCATTCTTCCCTAAACTCAAAACTGTCTTGTCACTGGAACACTGTAGCCATCAGCCTCTCTACCTCTATCTTATGTTCAGGAACACATTTCTAGGCCTGTTTTTGACACTGTTTATCTGTGACCAAGTCTCAAGCCTATACTTCTTATTTCCTGTGAGTTGCCTGTGCTTTCAGTTCAGCCTCTCAGTCTGTAAGATCCTGGATATTTATCTGCAGTTGTTCTTATTTTAGGTAATAAATCCTCAGTTTATTTAGGCTCATAATGTTCAGTTGGTCATTGTGGGCTCATGTGATGTGTCACCTCTTTTGTTCTTGTTTCCTTGTTTAATTTTTAAAGGGTGAAATCTGTGTCCTGTGTTTGATTCGACACAGACCGACAGCTTTATTTAAGTGAACTTTAAAAAGAAGTATTTAAAAACTTTTTTGACCCCCTCATATATTTCTTCTATTGGACTTTAAAAAAAAACCCTCTCTGTTTGCCCTTCAAAAAAATCATTTCCTTTCCTGACCTTTTTTTTCTTAACTGTTAATCAAACCAAAGAACGTCCTTATGTCTTCAGACAGTACTGCAGAGCAATCTATTTTAAGTGCTAAAGGCTTATTCAGACATATGATGAGTTGTCTCTCAATGCAAAACAATAAAAAAAGGAATAGACTTTAGAGCAGAGTGACACTTCAATTAGCCTCTTGTCATTTTCTGCTCATTCCAAACCATATAAAAAACAAGGCAGATCATTGAATGTGCTCAGAAGCTCAAAAGATTTTTTTACCCAACATTTCTCCTTTTTTCTAACAACTTTAACTTTGCACTTTTTTTCTAACCCCTTTAAAAAAAACAATTGTTTATGTGTTCAACTGATTTAACCGTGACTCTAAACCTTCATGAGAAATTCCATTTTTCTGCTCTACAATTTTCTGTTCTCCAGTTTTAAATGTTGTCATGCAAAACAAACAAAAAAATCAAAGGACATTTTGACATCAAAGGTGAAATACTGGAATGTAGGGTTTGATTAAAAAAAGGTTAAAAATAAGTATTACTTTAAGTAAAAATCAGTATTTTAAGTTGTTCTCAGGTACTTCAAATTGACCTGTTTTGTTGCATGTAATACATAATTAACAAGTTATAACATTTATTTTATTAATTTGCCATTTTATGTCAACAGTGGAGCTGCATTGTGAATTAGTTATACATAAATTACTCTGTATAATGAAATTAGAAGTTTAACATTAAAAATGAATATTTATTAATCTGTCATTTAATACGCTCACCTATAATGCTCACTCTCTCAATTATAATGGTTTCTCCGACTCTTGTCCTTCCGTCTCTAAAAAGAAAACCCTTATATGATATGCATGAATTACAGACACAAAGCTACAGAAGTACTTTCAGTTAAAAGGCACATCATGAAGCTCACACTATTAAATCCCATCTCCTTAACAATTGCTGAGGATGTTTGACAATGGTTGAAGTTGACTTGTTCTTGATTGGGCCAGAGCACGTACCTGAGAGGCTGGAGATTAATAGTTGGGTCATAAGACTTCTTGTGCCATTCTGGGACAGTGTCTCCTCCCAGCCAACAAGGTCAACTGGGCCCCATATGGTTTAACAGCAGGCAGAAAATGTGGATTTGTCTGCAGTTTCCATGGTGACCCCACCTGTGTTTGCCCACATTGCCTTCGTGGGCACACAGTGCTGTCCACCGGGCAATTGGCTAGGGTTACCCGGACACTCCACTGCCCAGTGGACAGCTCAGTTGTCCACCGGGCAGCTGGCTGGTGTAGCGAGCCAGCACACTGAGTGTCCACTTAAGCCAATGTGGGCAAACACAGGTGGGGCCACCATAGAAACATTTTCTGCCCACTTTTAAACCATTTGGGGCCCACTTGGCCTTGCTGGCTGGGCTGCAAAAAAACAGCCCACCCAACATCCCCATTTATATAAATGTACTTGAAATTCTTAACTTCAAGTCAAAAGATATGAAAGAAGTGTTTGCCTTGCCTGAAAGACGTGTTTGAAATGTTTTGTTTCTGAAACAATGGGACAAAGGGATAAAGGATATTGACTTCTTTAGTTTGTTGTTACAATAATTTACATTCAGTTTGGGGGGGGTTTCTGTTACAATAGTGTAGCCTGTCCGTATTCTAAAGTCAAAGGTTTGAATCTAGGTTTGTCCGCTGATCACATGCATCTTGCATTGGGGAATCAGTGAATGTCTTCTTTTCACATAAATTAATTTATTTGAAAATCAAGTTGCATTTAAAAAACCATTGAACAGACAGCCTGTAGATTCTTTGTGTGTCTTAGCTGAACAGTAGTTTTAATCTTTGTGAAATACCAAGGTCATGTTTGAGGCTTTAAATACACTTTTAAAAGTATTCCATATGCTGCATTATACATAAACCACATGCATGGGCATGATTTTAGACTTTCCTCAACAGTGTTTTACCACATATCTAACTAAATATGACATGAAATATCATCACAGTATCGATACAAAGCAAAAAAAAGCAAAAAACATACATGTTTACCTACACATGAAAAATCTCCACACATCAAGAATTGTATTGCATGTCCTGTTTCAGGCCTTAGACTCATATCATGTGTGAAAATACAATTTCTTAACATAATCATGATTCTACAAATGAAAATGGAACAAGATTTTTATTCATTTCTTTTCTCTGGGCCAGTATTAGCATTTGGGCAAGACAGAGAACATGCTGTGCAACAGCACTGAGTGAACTAAAGGTGATATAATGCTCTCTGGTAGCAATCAAGAAGTGCAGAGCTTCAAGGTGGAATTGATGCAAGGATGCTTGGTGGTATGTACTAAGTGGGATTTTCTCCAGGTGGCAGCTAGGTAACAAAGAGAGAAAGACCAGGAAAGTCAAATGTTTTTTCTATTTTTATTTAATTTTTTCCCTATTCACTGATACACCCAATTGGTTGAACTTGCATGTGTCTCGGATCCCTTTTTGTCTAAGCTAAAAGCCTGGCTGGTATTTGACATATATTATTTAGTACTTTTCAAACGGGTCATGTTTTTTGGCCACCGTGGCGGAGAGATAGAGCAGTCATCTTCTGATCGGAAAGTTGAAGGTTGTCTGTGGAAGTGTCTTGGTCAAGACACTAAACCCCGTATTGCTCCTTCTGGTTACAGGTTGGTGCTGATGTTAGGCAGCGCAGCTCAGTGTGTGGATGTGTGTGTGTGAGTGAGTGGATAGGACTGTGACTGAAAAGCAGTTTGTAAATTATGAAGACATATTTTACAGCCAGGAAATCTCATGACAACTGGGTTTTTGTCTTGTTTTGGGTGTGGCTTGTTTTGTTACGATGTTTGTTGCTGCAGCTTCAGGTGCACGGTTGTTATTTTCTGCAAAAATGTGTTGATTCCAACGTTTGGCTTCTTTCATCTGGCTTTAACATCACCTTTTTCTTCTTATGGAATCTACATCCCTTAAAGTCCTAAGAGTTACCTGCATCTTAAACAAGCCTAGACACAAAATTTAACCATGCTTCATTCACTGCAGAGATTGGAATTGCACCAACAGCAACGTAAGCTGTTTTGGTTTCTTAAGCTGTGTTCACACCGAACGTGATTCAGAACGTCCAGTTTCAATGCTATTTCACTATACAGATGTGATTTGTGGTTCTGTGGTGTAGTTTGAGTGTTGGCCCACCAGTCCAGCATTTGAGCGTTGCGGTGTGAGTTGGCCATCACGGCTTGTCAGAGTTCAATAATCCTACTAGCTTTGGTGAGGACAACACGTCTTGTCAACCAATCAGGGGCTCAGTTTGCATGGGGCACATGGCATGTTCAATTATCTCATGGACTCAGACACTGAGACGTGATTACTGAGGCTTTTGAAAAGCTCTTCAAAATAAATACTTCTGATCTCTCAATGTCTTCTATGTCTTCCATGCATTGTAAATTACATATACACAGAAGATTATCCCGTAATGGTAAGTCAGGCTAAAAAAAACTAATCCCGTTTGGTGTGAACACAGCATTAAATACAACATAAATTTCCTTCAGATTCCTTAGCCAGAGGTTGGACTGAATGTACCTCCACATCTGAGATTTTAAAAAGCGGTAGAGAATACACTGTGCGAGTACTGACCTATATTACTTTACGTGAGCAAGCTCATAATAATTTATTCACTAGAAATTTTCCTGCTTCATTGTGTAAATTAAACATAGTGTAATTCATTTTCGGCTAAACTTTGGACTCCTCTGCTGAGGATGTTAGTTTGTTTAGTCAGAGACATTTAGAGCCAAAGTTCCTAAAGTTTCTAGCTTTAGATGTTCAGATGTTGTCCCAAATACTTCATCAGCCACCTATGAGAGATTTGATTTTGTTCAGGCAAACCAGTGTCTTTTGAGTGTCGACCGGTATCTCCTTCAACATATCAGCTTTAGGCCTTACTGTTAAGCCCAAACCTTATGTCCAGAAAGCATTCCAGGAGAGCTTTCCAGGGGTCAGCCATTTAGAGGAAGCTCAAGCCTGCTGGCTGGAGGAACTTGCAAAAGGTAGTTGATTTACTCTATAGGTAATTTGAGAGTAGAGGGGCCTCATATTTATTATTAATGTTGTCGTTGTAATCACTTTTGTCCGTAGTTATCAAAGTTAAAATATTTTGTCCCTGCGGGCTGGCCCTTGGCTTCGGCAGGTAGAGGGAGATGTGCGCGGTATGTTGTACCTTCGCGACACAGCAGATTCAGCGGTAAACGCTGTGATTTCCAATGATGCGCAGGGAAGAGTGGTGAGTAGTTATGCCGTTAGGAATTTGCTTTTGACAAAGGAGCAGTGGGCGCTCTCGGGCTCAGTGTTCTTCTTTTTTTTTTTTTTTTTACACATGCGGAAACTTTGACAGCGGATTCATCTTCACTGTAGTATTTCTTTTTGCTAAATTCATTGTGGAGACCGAATTTGAAAGAAAATGTAAGAAGCTATTACTATTGTCATTGTTGCTTTTCCATAGATTTCACCCATGAGCTAAACAGGACAGCATTATTTGATCAGCACAGTAGCGCGCTTCTGTGTCTCAGTCACCTGTAATCATTTTTTGATACTCGTTACGTATCACTGAGAATGCGCTTGGTTTGTCAAGTTTACATAAATCTTTGATTTCAATCAGTCTACCTTTGTTTTCATTCTATAATGCTGTACTCGTTTTCTATGGAGATTTTAGCATTGAGAGTTTTAAATAGAGAGAAAATATTCATGTCCTTTGGGAAAAAAATGTATAATGTGTAGTAAAAAGTTTTACAGCCTCATAAAAAGCTTATCTGTATCCCTCTTCAAAATTTCTATTTTGTGATAAAAGAACCTTGTGTACATAGGCGGGGGGATTAGCTACTCCCGATCTGCTAGCTTAATTTGCAGTTTCCATTTCAGAATATGCGGGGGTCTCAGTGGGCAGTTTGAATACATCAGAATTTTTTTTTTTTTGTCTTTATTCATTGCAGCTGTTCATTTCAAACCAATACTTTGTTAAGTTAGTGCAATATTACAACAAAGCTAATGGAAGTGACACTTGGACATATTTTTACTTTAACAAGAAATTATTAATCTTCAGACAAACCAAAGGTATGTGAATAAACTACCTGTAGTGAGCCAAGCTTTATTATTTCAAACATGTTTGTAAATCTTTGATGGACAGACCCGGAGAAAGAAAGAGGAAGAAAGAGGGCGTTAGAGAGGGGGTAGGAGGTGATAATGGAGGAGATAGACCATGAAGCAGCATAAAACCTTAAGTTTACTGGTTATTTAATCATTATATTGAGTTCAAATGTGAGTAAAAGCGGAGCCTGTCTACACACTCAAGTGTTATAAACCCCACACACACCTGCTAGAGTGCAAAAATGTCCATCTGTAAACATGTACACAAAACAGATAGTGTTCACCGCATATTTATGCCTTAAAACCAACTAGTGTAAGAAATATTTCAGTATTCAGTCATACCAAACTGTTAATTACCAAGGTGAGCTAACTGCCACCAATAACTCAGGTAGTCATTTATGTTCTTCTAAAAATGGATGGTGGGCATTAGAAAAAGAAAGAGTGCCCCATGCATCCCCACCCCCAAGACCCCACGCTGCAGCAGCAACGCGGAAGTCCCCAGCGCCACCTGAAACGACAGGGACAACACGCCCAGACGACCAAACCCGCCACCGCAGGCCAGGGCCAGCAGGACACCCGCCAAGGCCCCCAAACCATAAACAGGAAACGCAGCGGAGAAGGCGCCGCCCCAGCCAGAGAGCAACCCCCAGCAGCGCCGGAACCCAAGGCCCACGCCGGGCCGCCCACAGCCCCAGTGAAGCACCCACCACCACCAGGAGGTTCAGGCATCCCCGCTAACCTTGAGTCTGACCAGGACCCCCAAAGAGACCGCTCCGCCTCCGAGCAGCCATCCGCCCGACCCGCGGTTGGTCAGAGAGTAAGGCAGGGGCCGCCGCCCCACGCCCAGGAGAGAGAACCGGGAAAAAAGAAAGACCCACAAAATTGACGTAAATATGGCCCGACAAAAGGCTACATTACAGTTAGAAATTTAAGAGCCCAGCGTAAGAGCAGGACCAGAACCCCACCCCCAGGGACAGACACCCCGGCTCCAGATGTAATGAGCCCCCCACCTGGCAGATGGGAAACCCGGCTTGAGGGTTCTGACACATACGTTAAAGGGGCCATTCCCACCAGGAAGGCAGGGGACAGATGGTCCTAGGTCCCCACCTTCCCCCTTACAAAATGTGTGTGCGATGTGTGTTATTGTAGAGGGTGTGCATGTGTGTGTGTTATGTTGGGATGTATATATTATTGAGGAGATGTGTGTATAAGAGTGCAGTTAAAATGGCGGGTGGGGCACTAGGGGCATCTCCTGATTACTCTGGTGATCCCTCACCTTCCCACCAAGGGGCCCTAAATGTCTTCAAATTAGGTTAAGAATTGGCCGAGTAAGGGTGCTAGGGAGGACATCTGATCTTGCTGGCAGTGATGTCAGCACCCCCCACAGAACTACATGTCTAAGGTGCAAATAAATGGAATGCCCCAATGCAATTGCGATTTTATTATTCAATTTAAATATTATTACAATAATTTATAAATTTAAATTAAATATTTTCTTAATTTCGAACAAATAATAGAGTTGCTAAACATTTTATTGTTTTTTAAATGTTTGCAAAAATTATGGTAAATTTCATTATAAAATCTTGTTTGTCTATCTAAAATTTTTAGGTTTAGTAAAAAAGAAGCATTCATTACGATAGAACATGATTTTTTTACTGTAATAATTAGCGCAGCATAACATTTTTTTAGGCGCAACCGATGTCCATGATCTTTTTATGTAAATCCAACAGATTTTTTTTTTTCAGTCTATGGACAACTTCATTTTCTCCTAAAATAAAAAATAAAAAAGAAAGACAACTAAGTCATTTTCTCCTAAAACTAGTAGGTGGTACTTTACATCAGCCTGTGAAGTGCTCTCTGCTGCTGTATTTTATCTATTTTAAGAAAGCTCAAATTGTTAAAAAAAACTCAATATTATAAAATGATCATGTGGCACTATCTTTATCAAGGATTTACTTCGATCTAATTCAGCAAACTCAATTTCACTTTCACTGAGGTTATACAACCTGGTTAAAAATCAAAAATAGCTTTGGTTCAAAATTGTTTAGATAAAATAAATAAATAAATAAAATACACACATCTTATTATAAGAGACCCTGTAGAAGTGAAATTGTGTCCTGGGTCATTTCTTTCCTTCAAAAACCAGAGAACGTTTATCCATGCAGCATGGTTCAACATTATCAACATCTCATGAATCCTAAAACCTCTTTTCCTACCATTTTCAGTGGTTGATTCTCATTATTCCTTGGTCCTCGTGGCATTCAGCTTCAAACTCCCACCCATTCACAACAAGATCTGCCACTCTTTTCCCCTTTGCCCTTCTCCTCCTTTTAACCCAATCCAAACAGCAGCAAACAGAGAGTGACAACTCTTCCTGTTCATCTACAAAATTCATGATAAATCTTTCATTAATCATGACTTTTTAAAACATTCAGCTCCCTAGGGCTTTCCTCCATACTAAAATGAATTAATAAAAGAGTCAAGAGCACACAACCACTGAAAGACATTGCTTTTTCCATGCCATCCTTCCTTAGCGTAGAAATAATGGCCACTGTTTATGGCATAGCTGCACTCAAAGGTGCTTTTAGGGGAAGACTATAAACGCAAATGGTGTTCTAGAGTTTATATGTTGTCTAATTGCAGTCTTGTCAAGAAAATGTACTCTATACTTATGCTTTATTTTAACTGTTTATAAAAGATTAATAAACTGTACGATTTACCTTTTGGTAAAAGCTTATTGCTAAACAGGGAGTATTTTGTGCATTTATGGCTTATGGGTTATTGGAAAATAAATGGGGTTTCTTCAACCACTATTGCAAAAAGGTATAGAAGCAGTCCAACATTTTTTAAAGAATATTGCCAAGATAGATGTGATGTAACCTTGATAACACAAGTAAAAGACTTCTTTCATTTTTCTCTTCCTTGTGATTCTAATACTTAAAAATGTCCCCACTGTGGCATTTAAAAAGTTATTTGAACTTTTATTCCATCATGCCATACTGCTAGACAGTCTTAGGAAAACCTTGTAGGTGTTGACATTATTCCAGCATGCCAATAAACCATGGAATAAAGGGTTTGCAGAGGAGGAGTAGTTATGTTTAGATGAATAGCGTCTTCAATTATGCCAAAATCATCCATCTCTATGAAATATTTTCCTCTTTAATTGAAAAGGTAGGTCATATGGTGAAGATCAAGTATCGCAGCTCTACTATACTAAGACAATGATCTGTAGCCTGATCTTCAGGGTAATGGCCAGTAAGTGTGCCAAGCAGCTGTAATTAACTGTACAATACAGGGGACTTTAAGTTGGTCTGAAAATTCATCCCATAAATTTGATTGGTGCATAATTTCCCCTATCCCAAAAGTAATTGCAATTTCATATGTTAAACAAATAAAAAAAGAAAGAAAAAGGCAGTAAAAGCCCCTTCTTTTCTGCTTGCTATAGCTCGAGATCTGCTGTTTTTACGTCATTTTGCTTGTCTGTCAATGTTATGGGCTTATTTTAGCTCTCAAACGTTCAGTTTGAATTTAACCCCTTCACTGATATATAGCACCGTAGTTCAGGACTTCAGGTAATTTAGCACAACTTTGAAGAGAAAAAACAATGAAGAATGTTTTTATTTTTCCAGGGTGTATAGTGGTCAGTTTAGTTTCTGTTAGCCCAGTGATCCCGAAAGGGATACAACTTGAGTTAAAAAGAAGATGGATGAATGGATGGATGGATGGATGGATGGATTGATTATTAGCAATCAATTCAGGCGTGTAGGTGTGAAATTAATATATACTTTTGATCTTGCAAGAGTTTCCATTTAATAAATGTTACTATTGAAAAGTTAGCAGAAATTGTGACAAAGACAGAACTCCATCTGCAGATAGCTCAGTTAGCATCAAATTCACAGCTGCATTGTTAAATTACCAAATTATTCTTTAGAGTAGTGTTAGTACAAAGTCCATCATCATCACTGATGATGCCCCAAGACTGATGTATTACTGTGCCTACATCTATATCAATACATTTCACGAAGCAGTGTCAAAGTAGTTTAAGTTAACAATCAACTGCATCTTGTGTTTATATATATTTTTTTATGCATCTGATGTTTTTATTTCACCTATACTACAGGCTTATTAGAGTTAAAGAAATATGTATTAAAGAGTCCTGCTAAAAAAAAAAAAAAAGTCAAACCTTAGTTTTGTTCCCCTTAGACAAACTGGGAAATTGCTGCCCAAACCATTGTGCTATTGCCACATGACCTTCTCACCCTAAAATACATGGGGTCATGTTAAGTGAATGATCTTGTAGTGCTCTGTTTTCACAGCTCTGCCATAACAATATTGATTTTACACCTCCCTTTTGTTTCCGCTGGACTGAGTTGTGGACAACGGAGGGTGAAATATGCTTTCTGATCATTGCACCTACTTAAACTTGTACAGGAAAATGCTTATTTTTACTGTTTTAACTCAAGCAAAAATCCCCCAAAAAACTTTTTTGTCATGTGCTCTTTTTGGACTATAACACACATCTGTGGTGTATCTTATCTTTAAGAATGCTATGCCAATTTTCCTTGCAGACAGATCCTCATTACAAGTTTTCCTTCTCAAAAAATAATCAAAGTCACATTAACTTTAAAATTATTAAATACAGAATGAATAAATGTAAATAGTTTAGCATGTAGCACTTCTCAGAAATGGACGTGTTTACCCTGAATAGTCCAGTAGAGGCTATGAAGCATTCCTAATGTTTGAAAGCAGATGTCTTACAATGGCAGAACGTCTCTTAGTGCTCTTGCTGTGCGGTGATATGGGAGTGTGTCATGCACAAAGAATCTCTGTTTGGCTAATGTGGTCCTCTGCAGCTGTTAACTGGAGTTTAATAATGGTCTCACAACCAAAGCATCCTGGAAGAGTATCATGGTTAATGGACCCCGGCTGCTATGCAGTTTTTTTCTGTGAATCAATGAAAGCTGGAAAAGTGAGTCATCACTGTGAAACAAGCATTCATCTCCCCTTTACAGATGAATGAATGCTAAAGATGTTTTCACATTTATTTCCCTCGATTTGAAGCATGCTGTCTGCTTTTCCTTTCACACTTGACTCCCGTGTTCCTTCTGGGGAAGCATCAGGACTGAAAATTTTCACCGATTAGCTGACAAAAAGCATTTGGGATACACAGTGCTTTTACCTATCAAATATCTAAATGTTGCATTGAGAGGATCCTCTGAATGGCCTTGCAACATTAATATTGTAAGTGCACACATCATTAAGCAGTGGCACCTTGTCAGGAAAGTATTGCATGTAAACAGTCCTTCTTGAATAGTTTGGGCAGCTAAAAGTTCTTGAACAGCCGCACAGTGACAGCCTAATGGAAAACTGGTAGCAACAATTGTTTTATAAAAGCCTTTATTGACATTTAAATTAGTAGTATTTTGACAGGCTTCTTTGAATGCTTTGCTGTTTGAGTTAAGACCTGTATTTGAACAAAGACTAGGGACATGGCATGTCCAAAAACTGGAAGAGATACAGGGTTTGTTGGTACGCTTCTTTGTACCACTGTGATGTCATAGGGAAGTTGGCTTAAATCCGAATGAATATAACCCCATCCAACTACAAGAGCAGACAGTGACCCTATTGTTCATGGTAAAAAATTGTCTGAAAAAACTACACAATGAAATACATGGAACCAAATTCAGCACAACCCTTATAATTGTTCCACAACATACAGTAATCAGATAATCTATTCAAGTCCTAAGGAGAGAGTTTAAACCAAATTTGTTTTTAGTGGAGATTTATTGCATTGTTTGTGCTGGTAACGAAACTAAAATTGTTGAGAAAAGCGTGAAATGATAAGAGTTCCAATTTGTAACAGTAAATACCCAACGATGCTTGGTAGAACAACCAACAAGAAAAATAAATAATGCCTTGTTTCACTTTATAAAAAATTTCACCAGTTAACAACAAAAAAAAAAAGATTTCCTTTTTGTTGCTTGGTAAGGAGAGATTATTTAGGATTTATATTTTTCCAATTCAGAGGTATACCACTCATTGCATGCTCATTTAGAGACTACCCTATGCTACATAAAAGGGAATACATATCAAACCATGTTAGACTCAATTGACCTGACTATTCCAATGAGGTTAAGCACCAAATCTATTGTCACGGTGTGGTGGGTGGCTTGAGCGGTTGGACCCAGATGCAGAAATTAATGGCGTAGTGGCCGAAACATGGAACATAGCAAAACATGAACACCAGACAGGAATAACTAATGGACCAGTACAAGAGGAAAGCAGAGACAAGACTTAAATACAGACAGGACAGACAAGACACAGGTGGACTACGATCAGGGCTGATGGGGACCAAAAGAGTAAAATTCAGAAAACAGACCAGACCAGAAACTTTCAAAAATAAAACAGGAAACAGGAACAAGACAGAAAGCAAAAAGCCAATACAAAAAGAAACTCAAACCATGACGGTACCCCCCCTCAAGGAACAGCTCCGGGTTCCAAAAAGTCTATGAGAGCTAGAGATAACCTCGGCGAAAGACGCCAAGAGTCCAAAAGGGCGGCGAGGTCCGCCGCCAGCGAACCAGGTCGAACCGGCGAGCAGCGGTCAGCGAGCAAATCCGGAGGTGACGAAGAGCCAGCGGTCAGCGAGCAGGTCAGGGAAGAAGGCGGCGAAACCAGCGGTCAGCGGAAACCGTCCGGGCGGCAGAGAACCCAGCGGTCGGCGAGCAGGTCTGAAGCAGATCAAGTGAGTCGTCGAAGTAACTGGTGAGCCGCAGAGTCGGAAGCCGGTCAGAGCTTGAAGTCAGAGCTTGGAAGTCGAAACTTAGAGTCGAGCTTGGAGTCAGGCTTGGAGTCGAGCTTGAAGTCGAGCATGGAGTCAGGCGTAAGTCGAGCATGGAGTCAGGCATGAGGAGTCAGTCAGGCATAGAGTCAGGCATGGTCGTCGGGCCAGCAGTGAGCTCTGGCGGGTCAGACCAACAGTCGAGGCTCTGTGGTCCAGACCCAGCAATCCCCAGACTCCTGTGAGTCGGGAGCCAGCAATCCGGGCTCCTGGCGGGTCAGACCAGCAATCCCAGACTCTGTTGGTCAGACCAGCTGGTCGGGCTCCTGGCGGAGTCGGGCCCTTCTGGTCGAACTCTCTGAGGTCGGGCCAGCAGTGGCAGACTCTGGCGGGTCGGGCCAGCAGTCGAGCTCTAAGCGGATCCTAGCGTGGGCCGTGGTCAAACTTTCCCCACAGAGCAGGGCGTGTCGGGCGCAGCACCCCTGGGAGCAGGGGCAGGTCAGGCTGGCGGCACCCCTGGGAGCAGGGGTGGTGCAGGCGCAGCGGCACCCTGGGAGCTGGGGCGGGTGAAGTGCGTCCGCAGCCTGCTGGGCCGGGTTGTGTGCGTCAGGACCACACTCCGAACATGAGCTGGGGTGCATCCCGGGACCACCACTGGAAGGAGACCCCCAGTGCGTGCGAGACCACCTCCGGGTTGAAGGGATATTGAAGAGACTGGCGGGGCGGCAGCAGCCAACTGACTGACCCCCTCAGGCAAACGGCTCCTTTAAAGTCAGGTGGCTCCCACTCAGAACTCTGAGCAAACTGGGCCTGGTCAAAAGCAAGTAAAGACCTCGTGCAGCTGAGCCACCACCAACGATAAGCCTCCAGAAGCTTCATGTCGCTCTGCTGGGTCCAGAAATGCAGTTGGTCCCATTCTGTCTCATAGATGAGAGGCTTGAGAGCAGTTGGACAGATGCAGAGAGGTGTGGCATGGCGATGGCGAAAACATATGGAACATACTTAAAAACATAGACACCAGACAGAATAACTAATATGGACAACACAGGAGGAAAGGCAGAGACAAGACTTAAATACAGACAGGGCAGACAAGACACAGGTGGGTTGCGATCAGGGAGCTGATGGGAGGGACCAAAGGAGAGGTAAAAAACTCAAGAAAACAGACCAAAGACAGGAGAGCTTTCAAATAAAACAGGAAACAGAACAAGACAGAAAGCAAAACCAATACAAAAGAAACTCAAACCATGACATCTATATTTTAACAACTGCTTATAGGTGACTGAAATATTACTTTAAAGCATTTTTTGTTGTAACATACCAGCAGTGGAAAAGAAAAAAATCCTCCAATGGAATAATGATATTAAAAAAAAACATTAAGCAGCACACACTTAGTTCAGGAAACTATCTGGTTAGGGACTGACAGGACAAAGATAAACACAGAAATACTTAAAGATGAAAACAAAAAATGGTAAGTGATCACTACACCAAGGACAAAACAGGATGAAGACATACTAACTGAACATATATGGCAAAAAATGGTTAGTTATTGCAGAAATGAAAGAACAGAAAGCAAACAAGCATAAAATCAATGGAACATCTATAGGATAGGAAAAACAAGATGGTCTCTGCAGGAGAGAACATGAAACGATACGTTTAGTAACAGTGTTTTGGTAACCATGAGAAAAGGAGGAAGGGCAGACAAAAAATACACCAAAGGAATGTCTTTTAAACACATTTTATGGATTAGAAGCAGTGAGAAAAAAAGAGTTGAGCTCAGTGCATCCCTAAATGACCTTGCCTATGGAGTACTTCTGAGAGGATTGAAACCTGGGTAAGAAAACTTGATACCTAAAGCCCAATCTTCCTTCCACTTGGCCTGATAACCTAACCCAGAAACTTGGGGATTGCATTCAGCCCCGGTCCTAATAAGGCCTCCAAGTCATCATAAAGTCAGTATTTGTGTTTGAAATGGTCTCAATAGTGTAACATTTGATTTGATTTGATTTGATTTGATTTGAAATGGTTTATTTCAAGCAATCAGAAATAAGTAATAGACAAAAGCAATATAATCATCAGTTATACATTCATACGGTAACTAATCAAACTTAGGATAATTAGACATAATTAATAAATATTGCTTGAAAGGGAGTGGAAGGAAGGCGAACTATATAATCCCCACCCGTTATACTATAACTCCATTTTATTACATGATTTATCAATATCGGTTCCTAGGTTTTATCGGACAAATTAGAATCATAAGGTATCAATAAAGCACATACCAAGAATGAATTACTTAAGTGCTACGTCAAAATAACTATTTGCAGAAATCAACATGGCAAATGCAGCATCTGAAATATATGCAAATTAATATTACTTTAAAAGTCATTCATATGCTTTAAAACCTTAATACCTATATCGATAAAAATAGACCTAACACTGTTTCAGAAAGATTTTCATAGCAAATTTCATCAAGTATCAAAAGTTAAAACATTAATGCCAAGTTATGCTACATTAGGAAGATTTTTAATCAATTTATCGAAAATTTTAGGAGCTAGTGAAATAATATCATCAAAGTCAATCAATTTAATAATTTTTTCAAAGTGAATAATCATTTGTTTACTCTTTTATATATTTTTATTTTATTTTATTTTGTTTTTTTATAATAAGAAAGTAATGTGGGGAAAAATAAAAGGGTCCTCAAACTGTCGAATTGTCAGGTTAGCATTTCTTCTTTTACTGATAACAACCCGATCTTCGGGTTTAAACCAGTTTATAGTTCTCTTCGATGTATCTGCAGACATTAGATTCAGGTCCATATCAGCCTTCCTTCTGATATCAGCTACGGTGAGATTAGTCCAAGTTGTCTGCCGGAGTCAGAAGACTCTGCTGTTATTCCGTCAGGCATGCAGAAAATGATAGATCCAGTGTCATATTTCTTGAAATTATTTGGCTCTTTGATTTATTACTCCCGTTGATTCAGACAACTTAATCAAGCACTTCTCAAGTCCTTCATAGTGTTCCTGACCAGAACCTTTGGCCAGTCCTCTGGACGAGTGGTTTTGGCAGTAAATCCTGCAGCCTTTAGCAAGTGTTCAATCTGCTTCGCTTCCTGAGAAGCAGTGCATGTTTGAATTCAGCGACCCTTCTGGTCAGATGGTGGTTCAGATAAATATGAATCCTCCTGAGATTTTTCGTTGATTCATCAGGCTGGCTTGTGTTTGTGATTCACAAACCTGATGGGAATCGCTGGTTTATCCGTCTCCTTTTCTCCTGCTGGGGAGCAGGTGGCGGAATGCACCGATGGTATTGAAGATCAGGAAATCCTTTAGATGTGAAAATGAATGTATTTGCTTTGTTCTGGCGGCAGCTGCACCGAACTCCGTATTGCTTTCTTCGCTTCAGCGTAGCATTAGCAGTGCTAGCTCAGCTGCGTCAGCCGGCTTCGACTTGATTGGTACTCAGTGAGAATGACGTTATTCATCTACTTTGGGTTCCCTGCTCGTCCAGTCTTTTCTCCAGAATCTCGACCCGGTTTCTCTGGCCCTTTCGTTTGAGCCGAAATCTTGAGAACTCTTCATCATACCCCAGAGTGGCGTTAGCTGTGACCACTGATCCATAAAACTTTTTCGCGTTTCTTGAATAATGTCCAAGAGACTTTTGAGGTCTTAAGTATTCCTGGGGTTTCTTCAGGGGCATGGTCAGCTCTCTTTTGTAGAGAAAATCAACTTTTTAAGTAATTTGAAGATAGTTGTATTCGCACGCCACGCGTCCTGCTGTATAACCTGGAACCGGAAGTCAGGTGTGTATAACATGTATGTATAACATATTCATATAAAACCAGACTTGAGGCTTTTTACTAGTCTTTACAGGTAATTTTAAACTTTCCTATCATGTTTAGGGCACTTCATATTTTCTTTTATTACTCAAATGCTAACACAATAGCTTGTAACTCACACTTAGCTGTTGTTACAGTATTCAAGCCCCTAATGGTCAAGTGCACAATGTATTAGTCAATTGAAGTGCTGGTCAACATAATTAGTGCCTAAATAATCATAAACTTATGAATAATTAGTCATTAACTTATTATACATAAATAAAACTGGATTTAGAACTTAAAACACAATTGCACTATAACCATAAGGAATTGTCTCAAGGAGGCTCATGAGTGGCAGCTCGGTAAATCAAGGCCTTCTGGTTGAGCTTTACACACTTCATGCTTTTTTTAATTCCAGGCACAGTTTTTTTTTTACTGTTATTTGGCAACACTAAAATCTGGTGTATTGACCAACAAGTCACAGTTCTGAATACATTGCTATCTTTAATTTACAGATTTATAGCTAAGAAAAGAAACACACACACTTCTGCAATTTGTTTATGATAAATTTTAAATAAGGTTTCTTAGTGACTTATGGTGAGATTATGTCCCTCTAAGATATGAATACCGATGTCATCTGAAGTTTTGACTTTATCATATCTGTACAGATGGGTAAGGCTATAATTATATAAAACTGTCCTGGTTTAATACTTACTCTCGCTTTGTTTTTTACCTTAATTTTGTTAAACAAAGTGTCACTTGAAACTGTTAACAAGTTGGAATTTTTCCCTCCTCAACTAGTTGAAAATGTCATTTATATGATTCATTGGGCTCTATAATTAACTTCCACTATAAGTTGTCCTGAATTACCGACTGCAAATCGTTCCCTTTCCATTTTAATTAACCACAGCCTAAAGCATGAGCGGGAAAGTGAGGGAGGAAAGAAATGAGTGTGAAATAATGAAAGAGATCACATCTTAAGTAACTGGCAGCAGCTTTGACAGAAAATTAGATTAATTTTCTGCTGAGAGCAATCACTGTGATTTGAAATGATTAGTGTGAGGAACATTTCTGAGGAAGCACCCGTTGTGTTTGAGATAAGACATGCAGTGCACATATTTACACTGGCAAATCAAACAGATAATTTTCTGTGTATCTGTCATGATTTGCAGCATTTCATTGCACAACCAGCTACCATTTCCCTGAATAGATCCCACATCTCACAATTATTTGAGGGATTTAACTCACTGAGGTTACAGCAACTTCTTGTGTTGTTCTTTAAGGTCAACCTGATAATAAAACTTAAAGCTATTAATGTTATAGTGTAAGTAGGAACATGCCAATGAAGTGATGTCGAATCTATAAAAGATCATAAAAAAGCAAAAATATATACAAACAACTTGACATAAAAAATAATAAGAAAATAATAATAAATTATAATATTAAAATATATATATATATATATATATATATATATATATATATATATATATATATATATATATATATATATATATATATATATATATTTAAAAAATATATATTTCCTAAAGACTTTTTAATTTACCAGGACAGGAAAATATATAAAATTTGGACAAAAATGAAACAAAAGCCTTGAAGAAAAAAACTCAGACTAAGCTAAATGATGAAAGCATTTTTTTCTGTCTCTTTTTTACTTTACTACACATTCTTTCAGACAAAATATTCAAAAACTTGCTGTCACACTTTTTTTTTTTCATTTTCATTTCATTATTCATAAAAAAAGATGCACTTGGAAGATTATATGAATGTTTATTTGTTGTGCAGAACAGAGTAAAGTGAACAAAAAACCAGAAAATTTTTATGCTTCATGATGTTTTCACAATGTCATTTATGCAGGAAGTCAAGTTTTTGCAGCAAATATGTTTGTGGAAATTGTGCTTGCATATAACTCTAACACCTGCATGAAAAAAAATCCTTCCTAACTCTTTTTTTTATTATTATTCATGGAGGTTAATTTTGAATTGCAACATTTTTACCCTCTGCAAATGTTTTTAAAGTAATAAAAGTACCAGAATACCAAATAAAAAAGGAACTTGGCTGCAGACACCAAAACTCAGAACTACAAGTCCTCGACCAGAACTGGAAGTACCCCCATATTGCTAAAAAAATAATAATAAAAGCCTTTCCCGAATTCTGCAATTGTGTATTACGGTTATGGTCAGGGTTAGGGTTAGTTGTAAATTTCATACTCCGACAATGATATCAGGCGCCATCTTGTCTGCAGCCAAGTCCCTAACTAAAAATAAGAAACAAATACATTGATATCATTTAATTGTTTTTTCATGTGCATTATTGACATAAAGATGTTTACTTTTTAAAAGTAAAACTGTTGTGGGACAAACCTCAAGACAATTCTTTAAAATATAGCATCTTTTGGAATCAAAAAGAGTATGGTTTACAGTACATAAATATTGTTATATTCTATTTCTTGTACTAAGTGTCTTGATAAAATCCAATAACTTGGAGAAATGACTATGAAATGGAAACTGAAGGTAAATGAACCCTAGGCATGTCCCACTGGGCGGAGGCCCCGGGGAAGACCCAGGACACGCTGGAGAGACTACGTCTCTCGGCTGGCCTGGGAACGTTTCGGGGTCCCCCCAGAGGAGCTGGAGGAAGTGGCTGGGGTGAGGGAAGTCTGGGCATCTCTGCTCAGTCTGCTGCCCCCGCGACCCGGTCCCGGATAAGCGGAGGAAGATGGATGGATGGATATCCATATTGTTACAGAGAAATATAAAAGGAAGACATAGCAAAAATAAACAATTTATTTTACATTTAAAACGTAACTTCAAAAGTGTCTAACTAAATGAATTTAGTGTAAAAGATTTGTAAATTCAATAAAGATAGTTTTCCTGTACAGTATGGTATAATAAATAAATATATAATAAATATAATAAATTTAATCAGTTAAATACATTTTTGTTAAATAAATACTAATAAAAACAAAAAATCAAAACTTTACCATAACACATTATCAGTTGGATTCTGGAGTCCAATCTCTAACGCTTAAGCCTTTGTTGTTGTTTTTTTATTTAACGGTATTTGATATATTTAAAAGGTATAGAAACTTAAGTTATTTATTCTGGATAATGCAATTACCTCTGCAAGCAAAATTATGTTGAGGTGTGAAGCCTTAACATGGAGCCGTATTGAGTGTGGTCCCTGTGGCATTGTATGTACAAACAGTATCTGTGAGGTATTTATCTGTATTTTCGTGTCTCTCTAGTGTGTGCTGATGCATGAAGAGATGATAAAGATAGCTACACTAAGAGATATAATTAGAGCGCAGATATGGGAAAAAAAAGGAACAACGCGCTTTAAATAGAAAACAAATTAAAACACTTAAATATGTAAAAATCTAGCTGACAAAATACATTTGTTCTTTTACATTTATTTTAATAATTAGTATTGATTTAGCTTTTTGTTCCTTTAGCAAAGCTTGAAGCTATTTGAAAATTATGACTATTTCTTTTCTAACGTTTTCAAGCATAAATGTAACATCACACACTGTATTCTGCTGAAGAGCCATTGTTGGCTAATGAAAGGGGCAAAATTCAGTTTTATACCTCAACAAATTTGTTTAACAGGTTCAAACAGTTGTGTTTGTGAGACAGGTGTTAATGTGTTATTTTATTCCTGCTATTGGGCAATCCAGTTGTTAATTTGAACAAATGTTGGCACAAATAGTGTAGTCCAAATATGTCAACATTCATGTGAGGTACCAGTCTTTACACCAGGATGGCATCTTCAGACCCACAACTTGAGATTCGTTTGGACTCAGTCTGTTGGAGAATTAAACACCTTTGCCCTGGATGACTGCAAATTTGAGAATGGGCCAATCAGTCTGGAGATTGTCATGCAGTAAAAACAGGCATTCGTGTGGGGTTGGTATTGCCTCAAATGGGCACTGTAATGAAAATACATAATTAAAAGAAGAAGACAAAAAACATTGGAGCCTAAGAACTACTTTTTAATAGGACTTTTTTTTGTATTTTTTAACTCTTCCCTGCAGTTATTAGAAACCACACCTGAGTTCATTAGCTGATTAGCCAAAATCTAATTTTTTTAGGTGGAACACAGCTGTTCAAAATAATAATGCATTTTATTAATACTCCATACATAAAGGGCTCCATGCTACCAAATAAATAAAGGGCTCACCCAAAGATAGGTCTGCCCCAATCCCCACTCTCCCCCTTCTAGGGAATTCCTGAATCACCTCATCCATCTCACTCCAGAATTTCTCCCTTAACTCACATTCTACCTGAGGGGCATAACCGCTGACTACATCACACCTCTACCTTCAAGCTTCAGACTCATCATCTTTCCTTACACTCTCTTCACCTCCAGAACATTTTTACCAAACTCCTCCTTCAGGATCCTACAGTACTTTGTTCCTCTGTACATCCACACCATGATGAAACAGTTTGAATAATAATAAATAATAATAATAATGGATTAGATTTAGTCGCACTTTTCCAGACGTTCCAAGCGCTTACAATGTGTCCATCATTCATTCACTCCTCATTCATACTTGGTGATGGTAACTACTGATGTAGCCACAACTGCCCTGGGGCAGACTGACCTGAACCTGCTCCCAATCCATACATCTTGCGCCCTTTTCCGTCTGGTCTCCTCAACAGACAGGATATCCAGCTTTCTTCTTTCCACAATATCAGCCAACTCATTTGTTTTCTCTGTCAAAGTTCCCACGATAAAAATTATTCGATCTCTGCTTACAAATGTGTCTCCTTCTTCTTCTTCTTCGATCAACAGCAGTTGAATTCCCACTGCCACAATGCAGGTTAACAGCATCGACGGTGGTTGTTGTTAACCCGGGCCACAATCAATCTGGTATGAAAGGTCTATCTATGATTCACCAAATTGTTTGGGTTTGGTTTAACGTCAGATGCTCTTCTCGACACAACCCTCTATATTCAAGGATTGGCACACATTGTGCTCCCTTGTGATTGTATTCCAGTTACCCATTGGTGACAAGAAAAGAATTTGAATAACAGCTTTTGATGTTCACCTTTATTCCTAATTGTCTATAAAATTAGGAGGAAATTGCATACAATCCCATGTGACCAACCGCTTGAAGTATACTTAGAACTTCATGTGTTTTTTTCAGCAATGCTTAATGTCACTTTTCCTGATCTTGATTTAGCTTCCAGCTTTATCAGTTTCTAAATGTTAAATTTACAACCTACTGCTTTCAATAAGATGGTGTAAAAAATGCTTCTTTTCTCCATGACCGGATAGGTTGCTTTTATTTCAAAGCAGCAACTGGGGTATTTAGCAATACGGAAAAAGTCAATACACAGGTATGGAAGAGATCAGTCTTTGACATATTTTTCAATACAAGAGATGATGCAGTTGTGGTTTAGAGAAGAGAAAAAAACCTCATCTCTCAGATGATGAGGGGCTGTTAAATTGATCACTCTGTAGGTAAGTCTTAAGGTCTTGAACTTAATCTAAGGGCTGGACAAGTCAAGGGCTGCATTCCTGCATGTTTTCCTGAATACCCATGTTTGCTGGACAGACCTGAACTAGGTCATCTGTCATGAGTAGAGCTTGGACATTTGGAAATCATGCAGACACACCGGCCCACGAGGTCTGGAGTTGCCCATCCTTGATGCCACTGCAAGGATCTGAACTGTTCTGTGACTTCATGCAGACCTTGCTAGAACCATCACTAAAAATATCTCCATCTATCCGCATGCAAAGTCCACATAGAAAGTTCCCAGCCGGGTTTTAATCCAGTGCCTTTGGTGTGATGTGAGAGTGATACACTAAAGAAAGGAAAGCGTTACAGAAGAATGACAGGAATACAAATCAGGACTTTTTGATTTGAACTTTCTTTGAAAAGCAGCTAAATCAGTAATCTGTTTAAAATTACTTTTCTTAATGTACACAGATACACGGAAGTTACCGCTGAAAGCGGCTTTTGCCGGCGTACAGAGAGCATATCCCAGTGAATGACTTATGACGTGAATAATTATTGCGTTCGAACGGATTAATCATTTCGAGGGAACGCAATAGTATTTCGAGGGAACGGAATAGTATTTCGAGGGAACGCAATAGTATCTTGTGGGAACGGAATAGTATTTCGTACGAACGAGATATTAATCTGAGGGAAGAAGATATTAATCTGTGGGAACAAGATATATTTTAATATCTTAATGTCAGGACAAGGGCTCCGTACTAGACAAATTATTAAAAAGCTAAAAAAGTAATCGATTCATTTTTTTCTTACTATTGATTGCTGCTTTTTTTATCAATGCTATTTTATTTATTTTTTGTTACTTTCTTCTTTGTCATTCGTTTCCCCCCCCCCACTTTTACCAAGCTGAATTGTAATTTTATTTTTATGAATTCTAAGTCAATAATATTTTTTTCTCTCCAAAACTGAATGTTTCCCATGCAGTGTCTTACCTGCATTATAGCCAGTGTTATTCACCCTCTTTTCCTTCACCTGCTGTATGCCCTGACCCCCAACACCCCTCTGTTTCCCTCTCAGTGTAAGTGGCAGAGTCTGTTACATGAGCAGACTGCCAGCATGGTTGGTGCCAACTTCTCCCAGCTCTGGGGATGTGGTTAGCAACCCCTTATCTCAGGGAAACAGACTTGTCTGATCACATCCTCAGGAAGCTGGTGTGGGCAGGCAGGACAAGGAATGGGAAGGGACCAACAGGCTTCTCTTTCTTCCATCCCAAAGTAAACGATTAAATAAATATGGGGCAGAAAAGGTGCTGAAGTCTACAATCCTATACACATTCATGCACTTAAGTTAAATAAATAAATTAACAAAATAGTTGACACATCAATCTATTCTTCTACAGTTATAGGAATTTAAAAAAAATATTCGATTAATGTAACATTCAAGTGCCTTACCAAACTCCAGGGAGTGTTTGTTACTGTTAAAATACCATTTCACTTTCTCTGTTTCTGTTTTTGTCTCATTCTTTCCTTTGCAACAGTTTTTGAGTGGGGGCCAAGCTGACCTGTTTGTTATATTTGCAAAACAAAATTCCCTTTGTTTCAAAGTCTGTCTCCTTTCATTCGCGCTCAGTCATTCATCTCCCTAAGATAAGTTCTCCCTCTCAAAGGATGACAGCAGTGCATCTTTGCTTTGCATGTCTCTAGTTTGCTCTGGGCTAAGCTCTGTGTTGTTTTAACCATGTGCGATAAGCTGTGTTGCTTCTGCAAACTACTAAGAGACTGGTCAGAGGTGATCATTATGACTGTTCTCACTTGTGGATTTTACAAGGATTTCTTTTTATTCTGTTTTCTTGTAGGTCACAGAAGGCTTGGGAACCCAATTTTTTTGACTTTTTTTTGTACTCCATATTTAACAAAGCAATGGATCCATCCTACACTGCATGCCATTTATTGATTGCTATGCAACAAGAGTTTGCAATAGTATGCTTCATCCTCTAGAGGTCTTTAGTGGGTTTGTTTCATTCTTATGTTGCCATCTGGCAGCAGTTTTTGCCGCATTATTTTTTTGCTGGTTTTGTATTTTACTGGCCATCAAAACTTGTGGTTTATTGTATGTAAAATTGAATAGTTTGCAGTTTATCTGATGTTTTTGTATAAGGTAAAAAATTATGGCGTCAATGAAAAAGTAGATTTTGTTAAAATGTAAATGATGTAGTTTTGATGTCAAACTCAGTCTTTGAGTTGAAGCAAAGTAAATTTACCAACAAGTCCTCCTCCATCCTCCAAACGAGTTCAGGGCAGTCAGAAGCCTCCAGAGACATCACCAGGAGAGTCTGGTGTCTGGATGTCAGCTACAGATCAAATGAGCCCAGTGGGCTTTAACTGGAGGTCTTTATGGATGTGCTTGTTTCTCAAAGATGCCAACAGATTACATGTTGGCTTTTGGTGAGTTCAGAAACCAGGTGAGCACCTTAGTCTCTTTATCCTCAGCTTTCTTCCTGAGCGTTTTTAACGCTATCCTGCTACAGACAGCAGCCATTGTAGTGTTACTAAAATATGGTGGATTGTTCAGAAAAAAAACGTTTCCTGACAAGTAGTTCAAGACAAAAATAGTGAGATTGCATAGTATCAGTTCAAAAACCTATAATAGCATCTGTGCTCAACAGATAATTTCTAAAATTTTCTAAAATTGTAAAGAAAAACTGACTTACCCTTTGTGCAGGATAACTTGAATGAACATGAAGTGACACCCAGTCATGAAAATTAAGTTGTTAAGACCCACTCCAATTAAAATGGTGTTTTTTAACATGTTCTTGTATATCATCTTTCTGATGATAGAGGGCATATATAGAGAAAATTATGCTTATAAATGCATTTCTGAATATCTATTTAGTCAAATTGTGAATCAGGAGCAAATGAAAAACGGCTATTGGACAAAGTCTGTAGCAGCGACAAAGGTGCTACAGTCAAGGGCTCCATTCAAATGCAACCACTTGCAGACAAACTGTTCCATTGTTCCATGTCTTTGTTTTTCTTGTCTGAGCTGGTTTCTGGGTATGGAGTGATATTTGTGCCACCACATTTCAGACAAAATTTCTAAGTCGCAAATGAAAATATTAAATATTTGCTTGGAACCCTTGTGCTATCCTAGGCACTTTAACATTGGGAGTCGGGTCATCTAGACCCACTAGACAGTGCGCTAAACCTTTTTTCATCAGTGATTTGTGATCTTCACTGATGTCCATGGATTACATGAAATCCTTTTCATCTTTATCCACCTTTGTTAAGGTAAGGAGAACACTCTATGTAAGCATCGGGTCATCAGGACCCCATAGGATAGCACAAGGGTTAAATACTTTTTCTTTGCTTTGAAATATATATTTTTTTGCTTTCAATTTTTTTTTTTTTGCTTTCAAAAAATATGTTTGCGTTTGCAAAACAAATGTTTTCGCATGCATTGTGTCTCTTCACGCTTTTTTCCTATCTTTGATTTTGCTCCCATGAGTTTTAGTTTACCATGGCAAAGCTGCGATCAAACAGCTGCTGATTGGTCCAGTTTCTAACCAATCAAATTGTCATATTTATCTAACATGGTGTCTACTACACCAGCTCAGAAGCCGAACCAGCTCTTTTTACTCTCGATAAAAGACAGGTTTGTCTCTTTGGCTGAAGAAAATTTCATGTTTAATAATGACATTTTTTCTTTTTTTTTTAAATGATTATTTTTTTTTATTTAGTCAGATTTGTGAGTTCATGACTGGATCTTCTGAAAATGTAAAATAAACTGTAAAGTTTATCTGCTGACATTACGCTAAATCGGCAGGCCTGTGTGTGATTTGTGAATCCTTATTAGTAAAAAGTTAGATTTTCTCTAAGATCTGTTTGAAAAAAAAAAGAGAAAGAGAGAGGGAGATTTAAAGCTCATTATTTTATCCTGCAGAAGTGTTTTGGAATAGATTAACATCATTAAAGGGCAAAGAATGATGGGTCACCAAAGTAGACTCAATGTATTGAGCAGAAGAAGAAGAATTTTAACTTTTATGTTATTTTCACAGCGTCTTATTTTTAAGAACTCGTGTGCTTTTGTCAAAAGTAAAAGAAAAAAAATTCTCATGAAAAAAATGCTATTTTTTCCTCATATTTCAGCATTTATTGATGAAAATCAAACAATAGTTCAGATACAAATCTTAATCGTAATAAATGTGACTTCCGTCTTGCTGGACGGACTCGGATCTTGGACATCTTAGTGGCTTTCCACTCTTTCTGGGTTTAACTCTGAGAGAAACGGGCAGGAATGGTTGAAAACGGCAGAATCGTGTTCCAACAGAACCGATACAAAGTCCAAAGTCCATGTCTGCCTCCAAGCACAATGCGTGAATGAGACACCTGATTGGTTAGAATCTAGACCAATCAGCAGACTGTTTGGTGGCAGCTATGTCTCGCTAAACTGAAATTTATGAGAGCAATAGCATAATTATCACTCCATAAACAGCTGGATAGGTCAGATATTGCTCACCATTTTTGTTGCACCAGTAATGTAGCTCGGGCTTGGGAGGGACTGTAATCTACAAGGAGAGAGTGTCAACAAATAAGGGATGATGGGGAGTCAGGCCAGGCTTACTCCACACCAGCAGTCCTGCCCACGATTTAGAGGCAAATTTCTGAAGAACTACCACCGCATTCCTTAATCTGCTTGCCTGTTTCAAAGGGTCCTTCCTTTTCTGGTCTGATCAACCAATTAACATCAGAATAACACCTGATTAACATCAGAGTTGAGCTCCAGTATTCACATCTTTTCAACTACCGTAATGTAACTCTTCAACCATTAACACAATTGAGGTAATTCCAGTGGATTCTGTAGTGGAGAAAAGCAGCCACACGCTGATATGCAACACTGTACAATTGTCACAAAAAAGGCAGACAGATGGTTACAAATGCAGCAGGTTTATTAGCTCAACTAAAAGTCCACAAAGCTAAATCAGGGTCAGGCAGGCAGAGGTCAATGGCAAGCATGAATCAGAGAAGAAACCAAGACAAACCAGAGTCAGGAAAACAGAGGATCAAATAAGGCTATAACACTCAGTAACATAGGCTGAGGGGACAAACAGTACTTTGCACTATGTGAGCCTCAGTGCAATGCTTAAGTGGACTGTGAGTGATTGCAAATGAAAGTCAGGTGTGTGGCATCCAGAAACTGTGAGCTGGGGTTGCTGGGAGATAAAGAACATTCAGAACTCTGGAGATGGTTCCCACCAGTGACCAGAGGGGGAGACAGAGCTCTGACTTCTGACAACAACAACGCCATCAACTTAAATTTTGTTGCGGAGAAAAGTAGCTATGCACCGATATGTGAAACTTGACGTAGTAGTAATGTGTTGGAAACCGGAGCATTAACAGACCTCTTTTCACTGCGACAAAATCAGCTGATTCACAATGATTACATGGACAGTTGAGGAAATATGGTATGTCAAAGAACCTGTGTCATTTACAGGTTGTTGAGAACAGCTCCAGGGTTAAAGGGTTAAAAGGGTTGACAACCCCTAAAACTGTTGTCTCAAGGGTGTCAAGATATACTCAGACTGGTTTTGCATATCTTTAGTTTTATCTTAAGTTTCCTGGAATTTTTTTTTTTTTTCTAAGCCTTTCTTCAAATCCACTGCATCGAAGTGGTTTAATAGAATTTTTAGGTTGTCCTTTATCTGACTTTTTGAAGAGGGGTACTGTGACGATGAGCACATTAATTTTGACTATCTTTTGTTGTTCTAAATTATTTATTAATGCTTCTGTGTTAATATTTTGTTTTCCCGTTTTTGTCATGACTCTTCCTGTGTGTGAAACACTCCTTTTTGTTTTGTTTTTTCCACCAAACTAATGATCTTTGATATATTTATTTTAACGTTTGCTATGTTCTTGTTTTGTCGTATTTCAGTTTGTTGGATCATGTGTCTGTTCATTCATTCTTTGAATGCTGGACATTCTTTCTTCTTCTCCTTCGAAGTCATTTGTGACATTTATTGTAGTGAAATATTGTAAGTGGAAATTATGCAATATTTGTGTGTCCAACTAGCACACAAACCATTATACTTCTGTTAAAACATTCAACTTCAGGGAGAACCCAACAATTTAACCAAATTAGACTTATTTTAAGAAGATTCAGAATACTTTTATGGTAATTTGTTAAAAGTCGTTTTTCTGCAGTTGAAATAGTTGTCCCACTTAAAAATCAAACCAATTATAGATAAATTAAAATCAAAATTAAGCAATATATTTAATAAGGACCTCTCTCTGCAAATTTGGCTCTTTTTCTTATTTTTATTTTTTAATTCTGGCATGTTACATGATATCTTGCAAAAAAAGCAGCTTTTACAGCCTAAATAGAAAACATATTAAACAAAATGTGTTATTGCGGTCCCACAACTCACAGTTCATTTTAACTGTGTGTTGACAATTGAAAAATATGTTTTAATTAAAAATAAGAGAATATCATTTAGAAAAAAAGGGATTAAAAAAATTGTAGAATTTATTAATTTCTACCCACTGTGTGCATATTTTGTCTGGCCATAATAATTTAAGGAACTATCTCTGATATTGTTGTCTCCAAATCATTATGTCCCAAGCAAAAATCAATTAAATATATACAACAGTTCCCTTGTTGCCATAGCCTCTTGTGTCTTTAGAGAGAGGTTTTTACATGAACAACAAAAACAAAAAAAGGCTTTAAATTATATATCTACATTCAAGTAAGAAATGCCTGCCCAGCCTCACATCAGAGAGATTTATGTCCATTCTGGACCAAAGGCTGGCACATCTTGCTCCCGCTGCTCATTACTCTCCTTTGGAAACTTTGATTATTTGTCAACTGACAGTGATTTTAGACTCCACTGTGACCTACATCCTCCAGCTCTACTTTTTTCTCCCTTCTGAAACAAACACCACCTGGCGTTGATATTTTATATGTTGCAGCAAGACTTACATTTGGGTGTTTTGCACACATTGACTATCCTGTCACTCCTCTTTCAACCTGTGACAGCTGTTTTTGACTGAACTGCTGCTCAGCTTTACCTACTTCGACTTCCATCAGCAACATTCCACCTACACCTCGTCTGGATTTGGTCCCTTTGTTGATACAATCACCATGGGCCTCATGGTACTTCAACCTGGATACTTCCAAATCCATCTCCTTGTTCAATGCACCAACTAGGTCAGTTGGTCGCCAATGTGCAATCCACTTTGGTTTACTCAGAATCTGCTTACTCGAAAGCAAAGTAAAGTTTTTTTCTCTCAGACATAATCTGACTTCTACTCTAGTTTATTTTTTCAAATGAAGTTAACACCAAGGCTTTATCATTTTCAAGTAAGGTACTCCAACTCCAAATTCGCTGCCCACCTGCACTCAGGTGATACTTATAAATCATATCAATGGTAAAATTTATCATGTCCACAAGAACCTCTTATTTGCCTTACCCCTCCTCAATGTTTCTCTTATTGTCAGCCTTTCTCCAATTCTGAACTCCCCACTCCCTCTGACATCTGAAATCTCATCTATACACCCAAGCCCTGCATTTGTCAGTTAGATCCCTTACTACAAATATCTTGTAAAATCCTGCCTTTCCTCCTCATTCATCTTGGTCATAACGCATTCCTCATTCAAGACTGACATGAGCAAATAACTGTTTAAAACTACTTATATTTTATTAGTCTTTGCTCTATTCCTAAATTACCATTTCCACCATTATTGAGTTCCACCTAACATACATTGGGTCTATAAACCTTTCCTTGTCTGGTATTTACCTCTGCTACATAACTGAAAAGGCTTTAAAAAAAAATGAATAATCTAATGGGAGTTGACCCTGATTTATCTGTTATCATCATCCTCTTCCACCTGAATCCCATGTTCGAAACAATTTGACCCTGTTTTCTGCTAGAAAATACTTTTCCATTGGTATTTCTTACACTCTACTAAATTAGTTTAAATCTTACCTCTGGCTACACAAAATTCCTTCAGATCCAAACCTGGTTGGAATCTGATAGCTAGGTGTGTAATGATTAATTTCAAAGAATTAATTCATATTTTTACAATCCAACCAGATTAATCTAAGGCAAGTTGTTAATCAAATCAACCTATACCATAGAAATCCTTTCAAAATGAAATCAATCTGTCGATCTAGGAAAATGCCATTTTGATTGAGACACAGTAGATTTATTTTACCATAATGTAGAAACCAACAAGTGCTATCACAGTGAACAAAACACATGTGATGGATACCAAAAATGATAAATCTATCATTCCAGTCCAATGTGTAGAAACACATTGAATTTAGCAAAGACATGTGACCATACACTGTGGTAAATTGTGGTAATGTTCCATTCCAAATTATTTCATATGGAAAAACAACAGTGGGCTGAACTTTAAGAAAAACTAAAATGTGAATGGATTTGACATTAATTCATTTTTACTTGTTTGTTTGCACACATATTTAATTTACACTTGATTATATTGTAAGAAATACAAGGAATCTGGAAAACTTCACCCTGGCACTATCTCTTCAAACTGGTTGAAATTTTGGCTAAAGATGTCCTGGATCCATTTTAGGTCAGTGAATCGGATCGTTCAAAGTCAACCAACATTGTCTATGAATCGTATTGTCAACCACAAATTATGATATAAATCGAATCGTTGTAAAAAATGAATCGTTACTCTCCTATTGTCTACATTCCACTATTTTATCAATAATCTTTCTAGGTATACAATTTTTAACCCACAGTATCAATTGTCTCCACCCCTCCCTCAAATACTGCTACAATTCTGTTCCACAGCTTTGTTATCTCAGTGTTTGAATACTGTGATTCCTCTCTCAGAGTTTTTTCTTCATCAGATTACCTTAAGCTTGACTGTGTTCAAAGGACAGCTGCATGCTTCATCACCAAAACCCCTTTAACCCACCACATCACTCCCATCCTTTAGGAATTCCACTGGCTTCCTGTCAAAACCCATACCCTATTCATATTCGATTGTGTGTAGTGTCACTAGAGTTTTTAGAGCCTATCCGGGACACTTCAAGGTGAATTAGAGTACATCCTGAAAAGTTTGTTTGTCCATCACCAGGCCCCACACTTTGTGACCGTTTAGAGCCACCAACCAATGAAACATGTTGGACTGTGGGAGGATCTTCCCACATTCCCACAACTGGAATCTCTCTGTTTGGAGTTTGCATGTTCTCCTTGTGTGTTGGTTTCCAATGGACACTTCAGCTTCTTCTCACAGTTCAAAATGTATCAGAGCTTCATTGGTGATTCTAAATCATCTTTTAGGTTGGAGTGTGAGTATCCATCTGTAGTTAGTCAGTCGGTTTATGAAAGGAAAAACATATCTGATTTGTAAAAAAAATAGGGGATGCTAACATTACCTGTAGTTGTCAAAAGTAAAGCCCCTTTTAGACATTCAAGTGTCTTCAAGCAGGTGAGCAAGCACTGGTCAAAAGTCTGATCCCCATTGGTGGTGCAAGTAAACACCAAAAGTATTGTGAAGGCACAGTTCACACAGCAATGTGACAAATCATATCTGATATGTCAGATTCCGAAGTAAACCAGAGAGGCATGGAATGCTGCTGTGTTCTGCACAGAAACTTGCTCATACCTTGTGACTACTCACATTTTCTCGAGCAGCCACAATAAACACACTATGACAAACCAAATAGAAGAAAGAGATAAAACTTTGATGAGGTTTGAGGAGATGAAAATAAACTCCAAGTTGAGAGGCAAAGTGGCCTCTCAATGTCAAAACACTGAGATGTGAAGGAAGTAAGTGACAACAGAAGACCTGTCAGCAAAAAGAATAAATAAATGAAATGTGTGGGCTGCATGGTGTAGTGGTTAGCACTGTTGCCTTCACAGCGAGAGGGCCTTAGTTCAAATCCCAGTTGAGACCTTTCTATGTGAAGTTTTCATGTTCTCCTTGTGGCTGTGTTGGTTTTCTCTGGGCACACAGGCTTCCTCCCTCAGTCCAAAAACAGACTTCAAATGGTAATTTGCTATTTTTTTTTTTGCCTGTGCGTGATTAAGTGGCTCTGCAACCGACTAGTGTCCTGTTCAGGCTGTACCCTGCCTTTATTCAATAATAGCTGGGATGGGCCCCAAAAACCCTTTGAGCCCAAAAGGAATTAAGCGGATTTAAAAGATGGACAGATGGATAAATAAAATGCCATCTCTTTTAGAACTAGCACCACAGCTTTGCCTGGAAAAGTCTAATTCTGTTGATAATATCACCTTGCAACATAAAGAGCTGTCTGATGAAACACATCACAACAGCCTTTATCAGCAAGTACAGATGATCAACAAGGGGATTCAGGTTACCATTTACCAAGGAGAGAAAGACACCAAGGAACTCAAATAACTTTTGATCAGCTTGACATTCCTTCCCGCCAAAACATCCACATTTGGGAGTCTGGGGTCCGGGGAGCCTTACTGAGTCTCTGTATGACTAGAGGAGCTTGGTTCACATAGCCAGCAGTAAGTTCGACCTGTTCCTGGTTCATGCTGGACTCCAGTAGGGCTGCCCTTTATCACCGCTTCTCTAGTCTTTATGGACAGAATTTCTAAGTGCAGCCAAGGGCCAGAAGGAGTCTGGTTTGGGGATAACAGGATTTCTTTTCTGCTCTTTGAAGATGATGTTGGCTTCATCAGGCCAGGACCTCCAGCGTGCATTGGAGCCGAGTGTGGCTGGGATAAGAGTCAGTGTCACTAAGTCTGAGGCCAAGGTTCTTGATCGGAGAAAGGTAGTTTGCCCTCTCTGGGTGAGAGGAGTGCTCCTGCCCCAGGTGGAGGACTTTAAACATCTTGGCATCTTGTTCGCGAAAGAGGTAAGATCGGAGCGTGAGATCGACAGGTGGATCGGTGCAACGTCCGGTATTATGCGATTGCTGTAGCAGTCCCTTGTGGTGAAAGGAGAGCTGAGCTAGAAAGCAAAGCTCTCAATTTTACTTACAATCTTCGTTTGGTGGTTCAGGTGGTTCAGGCATCTGCTTCCAGGGGGGTATTCCAGAAGGCATGTATAAACTACCCTGACTTTAAACCTGAACTCTGGCTGAAATCCACTTGAACTTGCTCACTCTGGGTATGTTGTTTCCAAAAGACCGGATATGAGTTAGCGTATTAAGCTCGACTTGGTAACCCTGCGTTAATTCCGTAGTCACCATGGAAACGCGTGGAGAAAAAATGGAGTTTTTAATGACGGCGTATGAAGATTATACGCCCATCAAAAAAGTAATATGGCATTATGATATATATATATATAT